>JAPDNY010001641.1:0-13926 GCA_029375565.1 Gekko gecko | reverse complement strand
TGTAAGAAAAACTTGCGTTTGATGTTTCTCACTGAATTCATTGTTGTATGTTTCCTAACCCCGCTATGCGCTTGCGTAGGTATGCAGGCAGTAACGTGGGAGCTTCTTCCTGCCGCTTCTCCTTATCACGGTGGCCTTGAATGTAGGCTTTGGGCTATTCTGTGTAGCTGAGAATTTTCCAGTCCTGGGAAGGCAAGGAGGAGGGGGAGTAGTCTCCCGCTCATGAAGTATTTCTCCCGCCGGGAGTTCCCGCGCGAGTGCTCAAGTTCTATTTGCTAGGCGCTTCATTGCATCATACTATAAGTTAGCTTGCTGTGCTTTGCCCCCTATTCCTGACAATGACCTCCTACTGTGGGTTTATAGCAAGTTAATCCAATAAACCTTTCTTTGTGCAAGAATGACTGGATCTACTTGATTTTTCAAAACCTGACAGAAATTGTCAGGAATCTTCATCATTCCCACTACCGTCAGTTTCCGCCGTCTACCAAGATGAGCGGAGCGGGTACGGGAGCCACGGGAGCAGCTGCGGCGGCTACCAGTCCAGGAGCCACAGGCGCAGCGACAGCAACAACTACTCCAGGTACCACGGGGGCAGCACCGGCGACGGCCACTCCAGGAGCCACAGGCGCAGCGGCGGCGGCCGCTACCTCAGGGGGCACGGTTCCTGTTACCACTGTGGCGGCTGCAGTGGTCACCCTCCCGACCACCACTATAGTGCCGGTGACTACTACCACAGTTGTGCTCGCACCAGCATCACAATCAGGAGCCGGAGTGTTGACCCCGCCAGTATTAAGCACATTGGGGGTTCAGTACGCTCTCCCAGTCTATAGCCCGGCCGGGCACCTGCCATCTCAAGGAGGAGCGCTTCCCCCGAACCTATGTGCCCGGAGTCCCAACGCCATGGGATAAAGGGGTGACCTATCGTAGGTCACGCGATTGGTCAAAGAACCTGTTGGATACCACCCAGTCGACATGGACTTTGCCGGGGAGCCAAAGCCGAGACAGTTTGATTGATCCCAGAGGCAGTTTTGGCCTTCCCCAGGGGAGAGTACCTCGAGGATCTCCCCGAACTGGGTCGGGACCAGATACCGACGCTCGCATGGACTCTATCCAAGAGGATACCCGACGTCTGGTGAAGGACATGAGCAAGCTAATGCAATCTCTACCACAGATGATGGACCAAGCTATTCGGGCGCATCCGTTGACACAGCCTAGATCAGCACCGGCCCCGGCGCCACCGTTGATACCGGGACGACCACCTCCTGCTCCTCCGGGTCCGAGGCCAGGCCAACCAGCACCCTCCGGGTCCAGGACCGGGTCAACCAGCACCTCCGGGTCCAGGACCGGGCCGGCCGGCACCAGCTCCGCCTCCACCAGTCGGACCAGCACCAGGTCCAGGGCCAGGCCAACCAGGGCCACCCCAGCCGCCTGCTGCACCTCCGCCCCAACCACCTGCTCCGGTCCCCCTTATGCAGCCGATCCAGGTTATGGCGCAGGCCCCCCCAGTAATCCGACCTAAGGATATGCTTGAAATCACATTTGATGGAGATCCAGAGACTGTGTCTTTTTTCATATTGCAAGTCGGAAAATTTATCCAAAGATGGGGCCATGTTTTCCCAGATGAAGAACAGCAGGTGGAGTTTATCGCATCCAGATTCCGAGGGAGTGCTACAAGCTGGTATGTTGCTCTCCATGATCTGGAGGCTGCGGAGCTGGGGAATGTAGATGACTTCATGTGGGCTTTGAGAAACCGCTTCGAGGATTCGGGGGCGGCGGAAAAGGCAGAAGCTTTCCTTCGTACCTTCAGACAAGGTAAACTCTCAGTGCGAGAGTATTCCAGGGAGTTTCAAAGGCATGCTGTGAAAATTCGGGATTGGACTGATGCGGTTCTGGCCCAACAATATCGAATGGGTCTAGCAGTAGACATCCGCAATAACATCCTCAGCTCTCAGCAGCCTCGCACTCTCCAAGGTTGGATGGAGGAAGCCGAGAAGGCCGAGAGTCGTCTACGCATGATGAAACTGGACTCATCGTTTGGTTACAACCGTCCGAGTTCGACGGCGGGCCAAGCCAAGTCCAAACCGGCAACCACCCCAAGTGGAATGAGGGATCAGCGTATGCGGCAGGGACTCTGCCTGCGGTGTGGGGAAAAGGGACACTTTGCAGCGGCTTGCCCGAAAGGAGACTCCAATCGGGCCCTACAACAAGAAGAACCCAGAAGATGGATGAACCCCACCCCGAAGAAAGGCACTGCAAAACCACGCAACCCACGGGCCCTTTTCGCGGGGCCGGACCAACTGGATACCCTCTTGCTGGAGGAAGAGAATGAGGTGCAGGGAAATGAAATGGTCCTGTTTGTGAATGGCGCTACACAACAGGACCCAACACCTGAGGCGCCTAAACTGGTGAGCAATTACCCCTCTCTCTTCTTTGTGACTGTCCTAGTAATGAACCCAGCAATGATGACCCACATTCGGGTTCGAGCCCTCATTGACTCGGGGTGTGGGAGGGACCTCATAAACCCGTCTATGGTGGTAGGGCTGGAGGCAGCCGTGGTCAACTTGAAAGATCCAATAACTTTCACACAGATGGATGGGTCTCCAATGAAAGAACCATGCCGATTTGAGACTGTCCCGTTAAGAATAGGCATTGGTGCCCACTGGGAGCTACGTTCATTTGTGATAGCTCCTCAAGCCCAATTTCCCTTAGTATTGGGTAGCCCTTGGTTGCATGGACATAACCCTTACATTCTATGGGAAGAGGGGATGTTCAATTTATCTCACCGAAATGTACAGAACATAAATGGGACCCAGGGTGGGGGAACCTTCCCTGCAATGAACCTCCACGCGCTTGCTTAGCAATGGAGGACCTGAACCGCATCCCTAGGGATTACCAGTATTTGACTAGAGTTTTTGAGGAGGAGGAGGCGGATGAACTACCCCCCCATCGCAACTCTGACTGTGCTATTGAAATTCTTCCGGGGCAGAAATTGCCAAAAGGGAAAATTTATGCCATGAGTCCTGGTGAGAAGCAAGAACTGCGCCGCTTTATTGATAAAAATCTGGCTCGTGGATTTATCAGGCCAGCGTCATCCCCTTTCGCAGCACCTGTATTGTTTTGTAAAAAGAAAGATGGGGGGCTCAGACTCTGCACGGATTACCGGGGTCTTAACGCAGTGTCTGCAACCAATGCCTACCCAATGCCCCTCATTAAAGACTTATTGGCAGAGGTGGCAAAAGGGAAAGTGTTCTCCAAACTGGATTTGAGAGATGCCTATTTTCGAGTTCGCATCAGAGAAGGGGATGAGTACAAAACTGCATTTAATACCCCGCTGGGGCAATTTGAATATCGGGTGATGCCATTCGGTTTACAAGGGGCACCAGGGGTCTTCATGAACTTAATCAATGAGGTCCTACACCCCTACTTATTCAAGGGGTGGTCGCTTACTTGGATGATATTTTGGTCTATACCCCAGACCTAAAATCCCACACCATCCTCATGCGAAAAGTACTGGAAAGGCTTTTAGACAACAAACTGTTCGTTAAACTGTCAAAGTGTGAATTTCATCAGGAATGTATTGACTTTCTGGGGTACCGCATATCCTCTGAGGGGTTGGAAATGGACCCAAAGAAGGTCCAGGATGTTGTAATGTGGGAGCCTCCAAAAACCAGACGACAGCTCCAAAGTTTTCTCGGTTTCGCCAACTTTTACCGTCAATTCTTACCCCACTTTGCCCAAGTTGCCCTCCCCCTCACCGAACTTCTAAAGACTAAGGGGAAGGGATCCAAGGCTTCAATGCCGGGGGCCCCTTTGAACTGGACGCCTCAGTGTCAATTTGCATTTGATCAATTAAAACGGCTGTTCACGTCTGAGCCTATACTAGCACACCCCGATGAGACTAAGAAATTTGTGGTCCAAGTTGACGCATCAGATACTGCTATGGGTGGGGTGATTTTACAAGAGAACGCGCAGGGACAGCTACAACCCCTAGCTTATGTATCAAGAAAATTCAATGATACTGAAAGGTTCTGGCCCATTTGGGATAAGGAAGCTGCATCTATACGTTTAGCATTAATCACATGGAGACACTGGTTAGAGGGTTCCCAAGTACCGTTTGAAATATGGACTGATCATAAAAACCTTGAGGTACTGCGGAAACCCCGAAATTTAAATGCTAAACAATTTAGGTGGGCTGAGTTCTTCTCCAAGTTTCAATTTACTCTTCACCACTTTCCAGGGAAGGCTAATCACCTGGCGGATGCTCTTTCCCGTCTTCCCCAACATTTCAGTAAGAGGGTGGAGGTACAAGAGTCTATGTTTACCCCAGAACAACTGGTTGGTGCAGTTGTAACCCGCAAAGCCAAACGAACTTCAGAGAATCTTATCCAAACCTTACCCTGGGAGAAACAATTTCTCACTGACATCACCCCGCAAGAGACAAGTGAGTTGCAAGGCAGGGATGATGTGAGATGTGATCCAAACGGTTGCTGGTTTAAGGGGAATAAGATATTTGTCCCTGCAGCCACTCGATCCCAAATGTTGCAAACAGTTCATGACTCAAAATCTGCAGGGCACTTCGGATATGTGAAATCCTTAAAACTTCTGCAGCGTGGGTTCTGGTGGCCCCGAATGAAACAGGATCTATCACTCTATATACAGTCATGCCCAACATGCAACCGTTGTAAAAATCGGCCGGGGAAACCTCCAGGTCTCCTGCAGCCTCTCCCCACCCCGACCCGACCCTGGGAAGTAATTTCGATGGACTTTATCACTGATCTTCCCCCTTCTAGACAGATGACGGTCATTTGGGTGGTGGTAGACTTGTTCTCAAAGCAAGCGCATTTTATACCGTTCCCCGGTTTGCCAACTGCCAGGGCTTTGGCTAAGGCATTCCTTCAACACATTGCCAGACTACATACATTACCACTGAAAATAATATCCGATAGGGAAGTCAATTTGTTTCTAAATTGTGGTCGGAATTAATGACCCTCATGGGTATTGAACGTGCTCTCAGTACTGCCTATCACCCTGAAACTGATGGGCAAACGGAGAGAGTAAACCAGACATTGGAGCAATACCTGAGATGTTTTTCTAATTATCAACAAGACAATTGGGTTGATTTACTGCCATTAGCGGAGTTTGCATACAACAATTCATGGCACGCTTCAACGAAGATGTCACCATTCAAAGCGGCCATGGGTTATGACAGCCCCCTCTCCCCTTCTTGCAACCGGGGGAAGGCGTGGGGAAGGCTTCAGCATGGTGTAAAACTTTCCGCGAGTCTTGGCCCCTAATTGTTGAGACTTTGAATGAAGCCAAGGCACAGTACAAAAAACAAGCAGATAAAAAAAGAGCAGGGGGATGGAATCTGAAACCAGGGGACCCTGTCTATCTATCTACAAAAAACTTAAAGTTGCAGCAACAGTCCAGAAAACTGGCTTGGAAATTTGTCGGTCCTTTCAAAGTGTTAAGATGTATAAATCCAGTGACTGTTCAGCTAGATCTGCCTAAGTCTCTTAAAGCTATACATCCAATTTTCCATTACAGCCTCCTCAAACCTGCGTTACCCCCGACTAAATGGCAAACTGCGATGCCGGAGCCTCCCCCCCCTCTGATGATTGATGATGAGGAACACTACGAGATTGCAGATATCCTTGACTCTAAGGTTTTACGTGGACAACTTCTGTACCTGATCCAATGGGTACATTTCGGGCCCCAACATAAAGAATGGGTGAAAGTTTCAGATATCAATGCACCTGAACACTTGCGAAACTTTCACAATCGATACCCTCACAAACCCGGGGGGTTCTCTCCTTCCTAAGTGGCGGGTGGGTGGTGTTTTGGGAAGGGCAGAATGTAAGAAAAACTTGCGTTTGATGTTTCTCACTGAATTCATTGTTGTATGTTTCCTAACCCCGCTATGCGCTTGCGTAGGTATGCAGGCAGTAACGTGGGAGCTTCTTCCCTGCCGCTTCTCCTTATCACGGTGGCCTTGAATGTAGGCTTTGGGCTATTCTTGTGTAGCTGAGAATTTTCCAGTCCTGGGAAGGCAAGGGGAGGGGGGGAGTAGTCTCCCGCTCATGAAGTATTTCTCCCGCCGGGAGTTCCCGCGCGAGTGCTCAAGTTCTATTTGCTAGGCGCTTCATTGCATCATACTATAAGTTAGCTTGCTGTGCTTTGCCCCCTATTCCTGACAATGACCTCCTACTGTGGGTTTATAGCAAGTTAATCCAATAAACCTTTCTTTGTGCAAGAATGACTGGATCTACTTGATTTTTCAAAACCTGACAGTGGGGGTCTTGAAGGACACGGTGCTCCCCACTTCTGATGGTGTTCAGGTGACCCTTGCTGAGTCAGCTAAGAGACTTGGGGGTTACATACGAGATCCAAGGTTATTGCTGCAGAAGCGAGTCCACCCAGCTGCCAATGATGCTTCCTCCCAACTCAGCCCTGCCCAGAAGATGGCCCCTTCCCTTGATCCGGCTGATCTGTGGCCACCTGGATCGATGCCACGGTGTCATCCAGAGCAGACTGAGTCCAGCGGCACCTTTAAGACCAACAAAGTTTATTCTGGGTATAAGCTCTTGTTTGGATATAAAGAGTGCATGCACACGAAAGCCTGTATCCAGAATAAAACTTTGTCTTAAAGGTGCCACTGGACCCAGACTTTGTCGCTCTGTCCTCAAAATCAATTCAGGAGCTCCAGTTTGTGCGGAACACCCAGGCTAAGAACATAAGAGAAGCCAATGTTGGATCAGGCCAATGGCCCATCTAGTCCAACACTCTGTCACACAGCGGCCAAAATATACCAGGTGCCATCAGGAGGTCCAGCAGTGGGGCCAGGGCACCAGAAGCCCTCCCACTGCTGCCCCCTCCAGCACCAAGAATAGAGTGCATCACCTGCTCCAGACTGAGAGTTCCCATCTATACCCTGTGGCTAATAGCCACTGGTGGACTTCTGCTCCATATGTTTATCTAATTCCCTCTTGAAACTGTCCATGCTTGTAGCTGCCACCACCTCCTGTGGCAGTGAATTCCATGTGTTAATCACTCTTTGGGTGAAGAAGTATTTCCTTTTATCTGTTCTAACCCGACTGCTCAGCAATTTCATAGAGTGCCCACAAGTTCTTGTATTGTGAGAAAGGGAGAAAAGTACTTCTTTCTCAACCTGCTCAATCCCATTCATAATCTTATAAACCTCGATCATGTCACCCCTCAGCCGTCGTTTCTCCAAGCTAAAGAGCCCCAAGCATTTTAACCTTTCTTTATAGGGAAGGTGTTCCAACCCTTTTATCATTCTAGTTGCCCTTCTCTGCACTTTTCCCAATGCTATAATATCCTTTTTGAGATGTGGTGACCAGAACTGTACACAGTACTCCAAATGAGGTCGCACCAATGATTTATACAGGGGCATGATGATACTGGCTGATTTGTTTTCAATTCCCTTCCTAATAATCCCCAGCATAGCATTGGCCTTCTTTATTGCAGCTACACATTGTGTAGACATTTTCAGCGAGTTATCCACTACGACTCCAAGATCTCTCTCTTGGTCAGGCTCAACGATTATCGGGAGCTGGATGGATTGTGCAGGTGATTCCCATCCTACAGCCACTCCACCGGCTGCCCGTCAGTTACGGGGCTCCATCTGAAGTGTTGGCTCTGACACAGAAAGCCCTTCATGGCCTTGGGACCCCCCCCATTTGCCAGACTGCCTCTCCCCCTCTGTGCCGCCACAACAGCTTCACTCATCTGACGGGTCTGATGCTGCCACCACCGACCACGCTGTCCCACAGGGAGGGTGGGAGGGCTCAGGGGCTTGGCTCTGGTGGCTTCCGAGGCCAGGGGGGGCACAGAGGGGAGGAAGGAAGTCCACCCCACCCTGGAGGAAGCGGGTGGGGGTAGAAGGGGGGCGGGATAGCACTTCCTAAAAGAGGGAGGTTCCCAAGGGCTGAGGAGGATAGGGTGTCAGGTAGCCCTGTCATGATGGATGGAGGGGAGGGGAGGTTGGCTCTGGGCGCCTTAGTGGCGTGACAGGCGGGAGGTTGGAATCTGGGGAGTTGTTGATTTACGCTTAGGTGTGAGAATGGAATGTAGCTCTGGTTACCCCTATCTCCTGCAGATGGGACATTCTGACCTTGAGGAATCAAGCTGCGAGCTTTCCTATCGCTTTCAAAGCTGCAGCTTTGCTGTGAATAATGGGGGCGTTGGGAACTTCATTAGCGTAGTAACTTTCGATTCCCAATCGCATGGTATTCTGTGACTAGGAGAAGGGGGGTCCCCATTCACCCCCTTGCCCTGTATAACTGCTTGCTTTTTGTAACCAAGTCATTCTGAACAATGTACCTGCTTCAGTGAACCTTTCTCTTGCAGCTTTATAATAAATACTATCCTTGCTTGCATCACAAGGCCTGGTGTTTTGCTGACTAAGTTAGGACTCCTGACAGTTTGTTCAGAATCTTCATCACCTTTCGGGACTGGTCGTAAACCCGCCACTCCACAATGAGTGACGGTGAAGAAGACACTCTCCCGATTGAAGAAGAGAAGGAGAAAAGGCCTCCAGGGAAAGACGTACCCAAGGAGACCCCTGACACACATGTGCCGAGACAATGGGGTGGGGAGTACGACTTTGGAGGGCCTTACGGAGACCCGTATGGGGCAGCCTATGGAGGGGTGACCCACCGAGTTGGGCGCAGACGAGACTGGGTGAAACCCTTGGCTGAGACCCACGAAGCGTGGTTTGGGACCCCGAGAGCCTCCATGGGAGCTAGTCACCCCGAGAGGTCGGTCCGAAAGCTCATCACAGCAGAAGCCCCGGAGGACACCGGTCGAGACACCGAGAGCCGCGAGGGTGCCGTGGTGAGAAGGAGGTGGAGTGGGGGAGCCGAGCCAAGACCGCCTGATGCGCTTCCTGGACGAATCCCTCGCACGCATCCCACAGATGATCGCGGAAGGGATACGGGAAGAGCGTGAGTGGCAGAGACGTGAGGAACCACCAGATCGCGTTCCTCCCGACCAGCGCCCGGCGCCGGACCAAGACCAAGGGAACGTACCAGCCGGCCCGCCAGACCAACCAGCGGGGCCAGGACCTGGGCAACCACCACCCCGCCCTTGGGGGTTCTTGCCACCTAAGCCGGCAGAACTCCTGGACGCTGATTTCGATGGAGACCCCGAAAAATTCCCGTTCTTCCTGGTGAGAGCCAAGAGGTTTATCGAAACCTGGGGTCACCTTTTCCAACGGGAAGAGCGCATGGTCGATGTCATAGCAGCCCACTTGAAGGGAGCGGCCGCAGACTGGTATGTGGGACTCCACCAAGATGACGGGCGTGAGCTGAGAGAGATCGATTCTTTCATGTGGGCCATGAAAGAGCAATTCGAAGATGTGCACTCTACTAAAGCAGCCAAGGCAATGATCCGAAGCCTCAAACAAGGCGCGAGGTCGGTGAGAGACTACACCTCGGAGTTCCGCAGATGTGCCGCTAAACTCCGAGGGGAAGGGAACCTAGTAGACTTCTACAAGTGGGGGCTCAACGCGGAGATCCGCCGAGAAGTCACCAGGAACCAAGATCCGAACACCCTCACGGGATGGATTCAAGCCGCCATCACGATGGAGAACCGGCTGAAGACCATCAAACTGGATGACGCCGCAGCGATGGCTAACGGGTCCCACGCCTGCAGCGAAGGGGAAACCCCTTGCCCCGAATCCGAAGCCGAGAGACGGTACCAGGGAACTCCGAATGAAGCAAGGTCTTTGCCTCAAATGCGGAGAAGGAGGTCATTTCGCCGCGAACTGCCCAACGTCTTCTGCACCGGCTGGGGCGCAGAAAGGAGTCAAGAAGAAATTTGACACATCTACACCCAAACAGGTGGCGAAACCGAAGGGGGCGAAAGCCTTGCAAGCTAAACCGCTCAGCGAGGCATCCGACTCATCCGATGGCGAGACCGGGCCGCAGGGAAACGAGCCGGACCTGCTGTAAACAGCGCTGAACAGCAGGTCCCACACTCCCAGGCACAAAACCCGGTGAGCAAGCCCCCTCTCTTTTCTTTCTCACAGTGACTGTAATGGACCCGGGTCTACTGACCCATGTGAGAGTACGAGCCCTCATTGACTCTGGGTGTGGGAGAGACCTCATCAATCCCACACTAATTACGGGACTAGGGGCAAAAGTTGTTAAACTAAATGAACCTTTAATTTTTACTCAAATGGACGGGTCCACTATGAAAGAACCCTGTAAATACGAGACTGTACCCTTGAGGGTGGGACTCGGGCAACACTGGGAAGAAAGATCTTTCGTGGTTAACCCTGCAGCCCGCTTCCCTCTGGTTCTAGGGAGCCCGTGGTTCTTTGACCACGATCCGCATGTACTATGGGGGAGGGGAAGGTGAACTTCATCTCTGGGAAATGCTGGTCCCATTTGTGGAGGAAAGAGTGGGGACCCACGACGGGGGGCAACTCCTAGTGACGGCAGGGGTGGCAGACGCGGAACTGGAAAGCATCCCCCCGAGTACCACGACCTGGCCCCTGTGTTTGGGGAGGAGGAGGCCGATGAATTACCCCCCACAGAAACTCAGACTGTGCAATCGAAATTTTGCCCAACCAAAAGTTGCCAAAGGGAAAACTGTATTCTATGAGCCCCTCGGAAAAGTGGAACTGCGAAAGTTCATTGACAAAAACCTCAGTCGGGGTTTTATACGGCCAGCATCCGCCCCGTTTGCGGCTCCGGTGCTTTTCCGGAAAAAAAAGGACGGGGGGTTGCGGCTATGCACTGACTATCGTGGTTTGAATGCAGTGTCCAACACAAACGCTTACCCCATGCCCCTCATAAAAGACTTGTTGGCGGCGGTGGCTGGGGGGAAAATCTTCTCGAAGTTAGACCTCCGAGATGCCTATTTCAGAGTCCGAATTCGGGAGGGGGATGAATTTAAGACGGCGTTCAACACCCCCTAGGCCAGTTTGAATATCTGGTCATGCCATTCGGGCTCCAAGGGGCCCCGGGGGTCTTCATGAACTTAATTAACGAGGTGTTGCATAAATATTTGTTCAAGGGGTCCTTGTTTACCTTGATGACATTCTTTTATATTCTCCCGACCTGAAATCTCATGTGAAACTGGTACGGGAAGTGCTACAAACGTTGCACAAGCATAAACTGTTTGCCAAACTGTCCAAGTGTGAGTTTCACAAAACGGAGATCCCTTTTTTGGGCTACCGCATATCTCAAAAAGGAATTGAGATGGACCCTGACAAGATTAAGGATGTAGTAGGGTGGGAGGCCCCCAAAACGCGGAGGCAACTCCAGGGTTTCCTCGGATTCGCGAACTTTTATAGATCGTTCCTATCAAACTTTGCCCAGGTGGCTCTACCCTTGACTGACTTATTGAAAACCAAAGGGAAGCCACCCGAATGCACTCGACCTGGAGCTAAATTGAAATGGTCACCAGAGTGCCAACGGGCTTTTGACAAATTGAAAACCCTTTTCACGTCTGAACCGGTCTTAGCCCACCCTAATGAACTTAAGAAATTCATTGTTCAAGTTGACGCTTCAGACGTTGCCATGGGGGGGCGATCCTCCAAGAGGGAGAGGATGGGAAACTGCACCCCTTTGCTTATGTTTCAAAGAAATTTAATGATACTGAACGGAATTGGTCGGTGTGGGAGAAAGAAGCGGGATCGATCCGTTTGGCGCTGGCTACTTGGCGCCATTGGCTTGAGGGGCGCGTGTCCCGTTCGAGGTCTGGACTGATCACAAAAACCTCGAGCTGCTCCGCTCCCCCGTTCCTTGAACGCCAAACAGCTCCGCTGGGCTGATTTCTTCTCCAAGTTAACTTTACACTGCACCACTTCCCGGGGACGTCAAACTCGCTGGCTGATGCGCTGTCCCGCCTCCCGCAACACGACAGTAAGAGGGAGGAGATTCATGACTCAATTTTCACTCCCTCCCAACTGGGAGGGGCAGTTACCACTCGGAGGCAGGCCAAACTCTCCCCCCCGTCGCCAGACCCTCCTCCCAAGGACTGGGCGGTGAAATTCTCTACAGCTATGACGGATGCGGATAGGGAGGAGGTGGAGGGGGAAGAAGGAATACTCCGTGATGCGCACGGCTGCTGGACAAAGAACAATAAACTCTTTGTCCCACGGTCCCTCAGGGGGGAGGTGATGGGGTGGGCGCACGGGTCGAAACTGGCTGGACACACAGGGTTTGTGAAATCTCTCCAGCTCCTACAAAGACAGTTTTGGTGGCCGGGGCTAAGGAAAGACATTTCCCTCTTCACGTCTGGGTGTCAAACGTGCTTGATGAGTAAACCTCGGCCCGGCAAACCCCCGGGTGCGTTACAACCCCTCCCCACGCCGGCTCGGCCATGGGAAGTGATCTCTATGGACTTTGTTACGGGACCTACCCCCAGCGGGAGGAAAACTGTCATATGGGTGATAGTGGACTTGTTTACCAAACAAGCTCATTTTGTTCCGTTTGCCTCTATCCCCTCTGCCAAAAAACTAGCCTCTGCGTTTTTGCAACACGTAGTGAGGCTCCACACTTTACTTGCTAAAGTAATCTCGGAAAGGGGGTGCAATTCGTTTCACGATTCTGGAGTGAACTTATGTCACTGCTTGGGGTGGAGAGGGGGGTTAGCAGTGCATATCATCCAGAATCCAATGGGCAGACCGAACGTGTAAATCAAACTTTGGAACAATATTTGCGGTGTTTTTCCAACTTTCAGCAGGACGACTGGCATTCTCTTTTGCCTTTAGCTGAGTTCTGTTACAATAATACTCAGCACTCGTCGACTGGAATGTCCCCATTTAAAGCGGTACATGGATACGACGCCCCGCCGCTGCCATTTTTGAATTCTCCCGATCTCCCGGCGGGAGACGCTGGTGACTGGTGCAAACACTTACAAATGGCGTGGGGTTCGTTAGCCAAGACTCTAGAAGAAGCTAAGGCGGCTTACAAACTCCAGGCCGACAAGAAACGTAATCTTGCCTGGATCCCTAAATGTGGGGAGTTTGCCTATTTATCCACGCAACACTTGCGTCGTATTCAACCGAGTCGCAAGCTCGGTTGGAAATTTATCGGTCCCTTTGAGATTGTGAGATTAATTAACAATGTAACTGTTGAACTTGCTTTGCCCAAATCCCTAAAGTCTGTTCATCCTGTTTTCCATGTGAGGCTTCTACGCCAGGCGCCTGAGGAGAACAAATGGAGACCACAACGGCCGACCCCACCTCCACTGCTGGTGGGGGGGGAACCTCACTACGAAGTATCGCAAATCTTGGACTCTAAGATCTCTCGCAATCGCTTGTTTTATCTGGTTGAATGGATTGACTTTGGGCCGGAGCAGAGGGAGTTGGTGCGGGCGGAAAATGTTCTGGCCCCCCGGCTAGTCCGGGCGTTTCACAAGTTGTACCCCCATAAACCAAAGGGGTAGGCTTATTTTCGAGGGGGCTGCATGTCAGGTAGCCCTGTCATGATGGATGGAGGGGAGGGGAGGTTGGCTCTGGGCGCCTTAGTGGCGTGACAGGCGGGGAGGTTGGAATCTGGGGAGTTGTTGATTTACGCTTAGGGTGTGAGAATGGAATGTAGCTCTGGTTACCCCTATCTCCTGCAGACGGGACATTCTGACCTTGAGGAATCAAGCTGCGAGCTTTCCTATCGCTTTCAAAGCTGCAGCTTTGCTGTGAATAATGGGGGCGTTGGGAACTTCATTAGCGTAGTAACTTTCGATTCCCAATCGCATGGTATTCTGTGACTAGGAGAAGGGGGGTCCCCATTCACCCCCTTGCCCTGTATAACTGCTTGCTTTTTGTAACCAAGTCATTCTGAACAATGTACCTGCTTCAGTGAACCTTTCTCTTGCAGCTTTATAATAAATACTATCCTTGCTTGCATCACAAGGCCTGGTGTTTTGCTGACTAAGTTAGGACTCCTGACA
>JAPDNY010001640.1:0-13929 GCA_029375565.1 Gekko gecko | reverse complement strand
CTCTAAGACTCCAAGTGAAGGACAGGGTATAAATCCAATCTTCTTCTTCAAAGCTATACCTGGGTAGCCCAGGCTAGGCCTGCTCTCATCAGATCTCAGAAGCTAAGAAGGGTCGGCCTTGGCTAGTATTTGGAAGGAATATCAGGGTTGTGACGCAGAGGCAGGCAAGGGCAAACCACCTCTGAAGACGTCTCTTGCCTTAAAAACAAAGTCTAGCTTGCCACCTGGTGGTGCGTAATGCTAATTGAGCGAGAACTTCTGCCTGCCAGACAATCTTAGGATCTCCTGGCATTACTACACACACTGCCGTACAATAATTAATTAATTAATAATGGATTACTCAAAGCGGCGTGGCGCTCAGCCCTGTCACCAGGCAGGTTGGCCCTCTCTGCATGACTGGGAACCCCAACAAATGCATCCTAGCAACATATGCAGGAGATACCCATGTATGCTTGTCCACGCATAGATTTTTTCCCCCGATGACAATGAATGGATTTATAGGGTTAGGGTTGCCAACTCCAGGTTGGGAAATTCCTGGGGATTCAGGGGTGGAGCCTGGGGAGGGCAAGGTTTGAGGGGGGACCTCAGCCCGTACACATCCTTGTCCATCTTGTCTGCACCTTCTGGAACAGCTTGCCCGAGGATGTCAAGAGGGCTCCCTCTCTCCTGGCTTTCCACAAACTTTGCAAAACTGAATTATTGAAGAGGTCCCTTTCTGCACAGGCAACAGAGTCACACTGTACTAAATGATTCACAGAGTTACTTCGGAAAATGATTGTGGTCTATACTACCATGTAAAGGTAAAGGTAAAGGTTTCCCTTGCTCGAAAGACAGTCGAATCTGACTCTAGGGGGCGGTGCTCATCTCCGTTTCCAAGCCAAAGAGCCAGCGCTGTCCGAAGACATTTTTGTGGTCATGTGGCCGGCATGACTAGACGCCAAGGTGCACGGAACGCTGTTACCTTCCCACTGAAGCAGTACCTATTTATCTACTTGCAGTTTCTTGCTTTCGAACTGCTAGGTTGGCAGGAGCTGGAACCAGAGAAGGGAGCTCACTCCATCATTCAGCACTCAGGTCTTGAACTGCTGAGCTACCAACCTTCAAGTCTGCAGTTCAGCATCTTAACCACTTGAGCCACCGCAGCCCTTTTTACCACTATGTACAGCTTGCTAAAACTAGGATCCTACTAGTGAATTTTGCAGTGTTCAATGTGTCGTGTTAGCAAAGAATCATAGAGCTGA
The DNA here is from genome assembly GCA_029375565.1 of Gekko gecko. Taxonomy (NCBI): domain Eukaryota; kingdom Metazoa; phylum Chordata; class Lepidosauria; order Squamata; family Gekkonidae; genus Gekko; species Gekko gecko. The sequence goes on along the minus strand of JAPDNY010001640.1, from coordinate 12,688 downwards.
AAGGGACCTCCAGGGTCATCTAGTCCAACCCCCTGCACGATGCAGGAAATCCACAACTACCTTCCCCCCACACACTCCCAGTGACCCCTGCTCCATGCCCAGAAGATGACAAAATAACCTCCAGTATCCCCAGCCAAACTGTCCTGGAGAAAAATTGCTTCCTGACCCCAGGTCGGGTTCCTAACAGTTCTGCTTTGCTTCAGTTCTGTGTTTAGATTTCTGGTCGGTTTTACAACCCTAATCCTATTGCACTGTTTCTTGCATTTCCCATCCTGTCGATTGCATCGACTCACTTGGTGTAATCCACCCCGAGTCCAAGTGAGAAGGACAAATGAATAATGCAAGTAAGAATCAATAAACAAGACCCTTGGCCCATCAAGGTCCGTATTGTCAACCCTGGCTGGCCGAGTCTCTCCAGGGTCCCAGGCAGAGGTCTTTCACGATCACCTACTGCCAGGTCACGGTTAAGTAACGGTTAAGTGCCAGTTGTTAAGTGCGCGGACTCTAATCGGGGAGAACCAGGTTTGATTCCCCACTCCTCCACTTGCACCTGGCTGGATGACCTTGGGCAAGCCGTAGTTCTGACAAGAGCTGTTCTCGAAAAAGAGCAGTTTCTGTCAAGAGCTCTCTCAGCCCCACCTACCTCACAGGGTGTCTGTTGTGGGGAGGGGAAGGGAAAGGAGTTTGTAAGTCGCTCTGAGACTCCTCTGGGTAGTGAAGGGCGGGGTATAAATCCAATCTCTTCTTCTTCTTTCTCTTCCTCCACTTGCACCTGCTGGATGACGTTGAGCAAACCACAGTTCTGTCAGAGCTGTTCTCTCAAGAGCAGTCCTCAAAAGAGCTCTCTCAGTCCCACCTTCCTCACAGGGTGTCTGTTATGGGGAGGGGAAGGGAAAGAAGTGTGTAAGCCACTGAGACTTCAAGTGAAGGGTGGAGTATAAATCCAATCTCTCCTCCTCCTCCTTTTTGACTGGAGATGCCGGGGATCAGGCCCGTAGCCAGGATTTTGTGGCTTGTGAGGCAAAAATTTTTCTGGTGGGGCTGCCATGATTTGCCAAAATGAAGGGGATGGTGTGCACCCCTCTTCCCCACTCCTGCAAGATTTAAAGGGCCTGCCGATCAGTTGGGGGGCCTTTAAATCTCACAGGAGGGAGGGAGAGGAGAATGCGCCACCCCCACCCCCACCCACACACACACTTCTTCTCAAAAGCATTCAAAGGATCCCTTTGGAAGGGAAGAAGCGGGGGCCTTTAAGAAGCAGGAGTCCCTTGAAGGGGGCTGGTCCTTTGAGGAAGGGGGCGGAGCCCCCAATAGCCCCGCCATCACTAAGAGTCAGCCAGGGATCGAACCTTCAGCCTGCTCCATGCGAAGCAGATGCTCTGCCACTGAGCCACAGCGCCACCCTCTATGGGGTGTGTGGGGGCTTCGCACTTAGGTTTCCATGCCCCCGTGGCTCAGCCTTCCTTAGCATGAGGTTGTCATAGGAGGTCTCTGAGCTGCCGGCTGAAGTTTGTTTTCTTTGTGTTTTTGTGATCGGCGGTAATCGTTCCAGAATTGGAAGATGATGCAATAGTCAGCACGTGCCTGCAGTTTTGGCATCTGCGAGATCCATGCTTTTTTTAAAAAAAGAAAAGAAAACCAGGGAGGTGCCCGGTTGCCATGGTGAGGAGACCCACAGAAGAAGCTAACTGTGAACGGAGTCTGAGCTCAGCGATGGCGATACGCTTCCGAGCGAGTCACCTAATGGTCGTCGGGAGGCTTTCACGGCCGGAGTTCATTAGCTGCTGTAGATTTTCCGGGTTGCGTGGCCGTGGTCTTGGCATTGTAGGACCTGAGGTTTCACCAGTAGATGTGACTGGCACCCTCAGAGGTATAACACATTATCTTGTAGAACACAGAAAGATGGCGGACTCTCTGTGTCCAGGTGAGCAGGGCACTCCATCTTTCTGTGTTATACCGCTGAGGATGCCAGCCACAGCTACTGGCGAAACATCAAGTCCTGCAGTGCCAAGACTACGGCCACACAACCCGGAAAGTCTACAGCAGCTAATCACCTACAGCAACTAATCACCATTGTTTCTCGGCCTTTCTGATAGCACGGAGACATCGAGTGGTATGGCACAGCCTGACCTTGTCGGGTCTCGGAAGCTAAGCAGGGTCAGTACTTGGATGGGAGACCACCAAGGAAGACTCTGCAAAGGGAGGCCATGGCCAACCACCTTCCTTCACCTCTTGCCTTGGATGCCCCTCGTTCGGGTCCCTCATCAGTCAGTCGAAACCTGACGGCACTTACATATTTGTAAGCTTGGTGTAGTGGTTAGGAGTGCGGACTCGGATCTGGGAGAGCCGGGTTTGATTCCCTACTCCTCCACTTGCAGCTGCGACTCTGTGGCTCAGCGGCAGAGCATCTACTCGGCAGGCAGAAGGTGTCGGTTCAATCTACGGTGCCTCCATTTAAAAGATCGGGCAGTGGATGATGTGAAAGACCTCATCCTGGGACCCTGGAGAGCCGCTGCCCGTGTGAGTAGATACTGACTTTGATGGACCACGACTCTGATTCAGTAGAAGAAGGCTTCGTGAGTGAGCGAGTGTTAGATGTCCGCAGGGTGTACCCCCATGGAACCTGAGCTGACCCTAAGCGACTTCCAGAAACCTCACTGGTGCCAAGGAAGTGCCAGGCTCGTGTGATCCGAGAATGTTCCATGGAGTAGCATCTGATGTCTCGCTCAGCTTTCGAATAAAAATAGCCTCCCCCTTTCTCTCTCCCTCTCGCCACGAACCGGTCATACCCGTATCGGTGCATCCGCCCACGAGCGCATGCGTGATAGCTACGGCAGAGGAACACGTTTTCTTCGCTTGCCGGCAGGGCATGCTAACCAATGAGAACGTTTCTGTCCCGCCCTTCCTTCAAGGAATTCCGATGATCTCCTTAGCCCAGCCTCATCTTCACAACAACCCTGTTAGGTAGGATGGGCTGAGGACCTGTCTACATATTACAGGGCCCGTGGTCATGTTCACATCCACCATGAGGACTTTCAATCAGATGAGTTTTGTGAGTTCGCCACCATGCAGGGGCCCAATTTGGATTGGGACAAGATAAAGACCACTTGAGGCTTCCGGTCCCTGAGCACTGTCCTGATCCGAAATGGCCCCAAGGGTTGTTATCTGCCCTGTTTGGGGATTCATGTCTACTGATGGAGAGCTTGTGAACTGCTCCAGTGGAAGCAGACTGGGGCCATTTCAGATCTGGAAAATGGTATGTTGGGGGGAGGCCTAAGTACCCTTTCCCTGCATGCCACGGTCCCAACCCAAATCAGGACTCTGCACTCAAAGAGAGAAGAAGAAGGAGGAGGAGTTGGATTTATACCCTGCACTTCGCCCGGAGTCTCAGACTGCCTTACAATCTCCTTCCCTTCCTTTTCCCACATCAGACACCCTGTGAGGTAGTTGGGGCTGAGAGAGCTCTGTGAGAACTGCTCTTGAGAGAACAGCTCTGAGAGAACTGGGACTGACCCAAGGTCACCCAGCTGGCTTCATGCGTAGGAGTGGGGGAATCAAACCCAGTTCTCCAGGGTACAGTCCACCGCTCTTAACCACTACACCAAATTGGCTCTCTCACCTGGATGTTGGCAGCCCACAGTCCTGTTTGCCAGTCATGAACAAGGAGCTAATTTTTCGATGAGTGGTTCAACAGTTCATTGACCAGTTCTCAGCTGCTCGACAGGCTGCTTCTCTGTATTCCTCCTAACAGTGCAGTGCAGTGTAATTGGCTTTTCTGACTGCCATTTCCCTACTGTACCACCTTTTGAAGGTTTTCTTATTTATAAAAAAGGCAATTGCCATTGCGCTCTTATGATCTAACGTACTGAGGATGTGTTGCCACAATCGCTGAAGTCCCAACTTTATTTATTTTTTTAAAGTAAGTCTCTAACCCTTCCTACTGCTGAGTTGTAAGGCAAATGGTGTAGGCAGCACACTTTCTCTTATAACTCCGCAATGGGAGAAGGATAGAGATTTCCTTTTTTTCACATGAATGCTGGGACTTCAGCAATTATGGCAATACATTGTTGGAATATTACTCCACATCACAACAGCAGAATAGCAATTACTGGGTTTTTTTTAAAGCCTCCATAAGTATTCCAGTGGCACGGCAGCTGAAGCATGCAGAGGAAATGGTGTCTCACTGTGTGAATGAAGCCATAGATAGTTAAATCAGCCATCAATAAATGCTGAGTATTCAGAACAATCCTATCCTATGTTCATTGAAACAGTCCAATATGCCTGGCTTGGCAGCACTTTGGCCACGTGCAGCTTTGCAGGAAACTCCACGAAAACCTGTTCTAAGAATCCATCAGCAATCAATCATATCAGCCAGGATTATAACGCTCCTGTATAAATTGATGGTGCGACCTCATTTGGAGTACTGTGTACAGTTCCGGTCACCACACTTCAAAAAGGATATTATAGCATTGGAAAAAGTGCTGAAAAGGGCAACTAGGATGATAAAAGGGCTGGAACACTTTCCCTATGGAAGGAAGGTTAAAGCGCTTGGGGCTCTTTAGCTTGGAGAAACGACGGCTGAGGGGTGACATGATCGAGGTTTATAAGATTATGCATGGGATAGAGCAGGTTGAGAAAGAAGTTCTTTTCTCCCTTTCTCACTATACAAGAACTCTGGTGGGTACTCCACGGAATTGCTGAGCAGTTGGGTTATGTGGATAAAAGTAAGTACTTCTTCACCCAAAGAGTGATTAACACTTGGAATTCACTGCCACAGGAGGTGGTGGCAGCTACAAGCATGAACGGCCTCAAGAGGGAATTGGATAAACTTATGGAGCAGAGGTCCTTCAGTGGCTATTAGCCACAAGGTATAGATAGGCACTCTCGGTCTGGGGCAAATGATGCTCTGTATTCTTGGTGCTTGGGGGGGGAAACAATGGGAGGGCTTCTAGTGTCCTGGCCCCCCTGCTGGACCTCCTGAGGTCACCTGGTATTTTTGGCCATTGTGTGACACAGAGTGTTGGACTGGATGGGCTGTTGGCCTGATCCAACATTGGCTTCTCTTAGGTTCTTACATCAGGCAATCAGCTCACATCCAGTCGTCTCACTCAAACACGATAAATTCGGCCATCGAAAATGGTCAACACGAAAGTCACGGCAGCCAGTGTGGAGTGAGGGTTAAGAGTGAGAGGACTAGTATCTGGGAGACCCAAGTTCAAATCTCCAGTCATGCTGTGGAAGCTCACTGGGTGACCTCGGACCAAGTCACGCTTTCCCGGCCTAACCTACCTCACAGTCATTGTGAGGATAAAATGGAGGAGGGGAGGGTGACATAAGCCACTTTGGGTTCCCCATTGGGATGAAAGGCGGGGCATCAATGAATTAAATCATGAATAATCCCTGGTTCCCCAGTCTCTCACCTCTGCCTAAAATGGGCCTTCCTTGATACAAAGAACTTTATGGCCTTCGAGCGGTTCCGCCCAAGGTAGAAAGATAGGTTGTGAAATCCTGCTTTTCTTCACCTTAAGGAGTTTCAGAATGCCCAATGATTGCCTTTCCTTCCTTCTTCTCTCCACAACCTGTGAGAGTTCAGAGAGAACCGTGAGAGTTCAGAGAGAACCGTGAGAGTTCAGAGAGAACCGTGAGTGGCACATGGTCACCCGCCAGGCTTCATGTGGAAGAGCGGGGAATCCAACCTGGTTCTCCAGATTAGAGTCCACCACTCTTAACCACTTCACCATGCCGGCTCTCAGGCGGGATAAGAACCCCCTTTCAGACTCTGAAAGACTGTGGCCACGCCAGCTTGCAAACCTGACATTCCATGTATCAATTTGGACGCTCCAGGGGATGTACTCCCCCCCCCAATCAACTAAGAAGTGGAACATTGATGGGCGATGCCACTTGAGATCTGTCACGGACCACCCCAAGTTCTGCCCAGAACACAGCCTGGAAAACAAGACGGCACATCCCTCCCTTCCTTCCGCAGTCAGGCATTCTTCTCCCCTAGGATTACCAGCTCCAGGTGGGGAAATGTCTGGAGATTTGGGGGCGGAGCTTGAGGAGGGCGAGGTTTGGGGAGAGGAGGGACTCCAATGGGGTATAAGGTCACAGAGAGCCAGTTTGGTGTAGTGGTTAAGTGCGCGGACGCTTATCTGGGAGAACCGGGTTTGATTCCCCACTTCTCCACTTGCACCTGCTGTGACCTTGGGTCAGTCACAAGCTCTGGCACAGCTGTTCTCTCAAGGACAGTTTCTGTCAGAAGTTCTCTCAGCCCCACCTACCTCACAGGGTGTCTGTTGTGGGGAGGGGAAGGGAAAGGAGTTTGTAAGCCGCTCTGAGACGCCTTTGGGCAGTGAAGGGCGGGGTATAAATCCAAACTCTTCTTCTTCTTCTTCTTCTTTCATAGGTTCCACCTTCCCAAGCAGCCATTTTGGGGTAGTGGTTAAGTGCGCGGACTCTAATCTGGGAGAACCGGGTTTGAGTCCCCCACGCCTCCACTTCCAGCTGCTGGTTGACCTCGGGCAAGACATAGTTCTGTCAGAGCTGTTCTTGAAAGGGCAGTTTCTGTCAAGAGCTCTCTCAGCCCCACCTGCCTCACTGGGTGTCCGTTGTGGGGAGGGGAAGGGGAAGGAGTTTGTAGGCCTCTCTGAGACTCCGAGTGAAGGGCAGGGTATAAATCCAGTCACCTCCTCCTCTTCTTGTGAACTGCTCTCTGTCACCTGGAGACGAGACCAGTTGCAATCGCAGGAATCTCCAGCCACAACCTGGAGGTTGGCAACCCCTCCCCCTCCCCCATGCGTTAGCACTGGCTGAGGGATCTCAGGCGCGCAGGCAGTAATGCACCAGTGACAGGTAAGTGCCACCTCTCAGCTCCCCGATCATAATTCCCTCCTTGCGCGTCCAAGATTGTTTCATCTCCTCCAGGAAACAATATTTCACGCGGGAGCGTTGCGTCTGAATAATGAGCGGAGAGGTTATATGGCCCGTCAGAAGAACCGAGAGGGGTTTGGATGAAAGGCTCCTGCTATTTAGTCTTGGCTGAGATACAAAGACGAATGTCACCTTGGAAAGGGGGTGGTGGGGGTGGTTTTGCAGACATTGCCTGAAGGGCAAACGGCTTCAGTAATATCCCTGAATCTCAGCTTGTATTGATTCGCTTCATTTAGACCCTGCTTTTATTCCCGGCGGAGGCCCAAAGCAGCTTAAATCGTCCTCCTCTCAGGTTTTACCCTCACAACAGCCCTGCGAGGCGGAGAGTGGGGGACTAGCCCAGAGTTGGGGTTTGAAAGAGGGCCTCCCAGATCTTAATCAGAAACTCGAACCATTAACCCCACACTGGCTGTAAATCGATAAGGAAAGAGACCAGGTATTTCGAGCAGTGACCCTGTACAACTTTGTAAGTCCCTTTGAATTTGGCAGGGACTACAAGCACAGGATTGGCCATGCGACTCAGAAAAGTTGGGCTGGAGGGAATGAATTGGGAGGGAGGGGAGCTGACGGTTGTGGGTTGCCTCCCATTGTCTCATTTGGCATCATGTCATGTGTCATGCGAACACTTCTGCTCCGCTTCAGTTCTGGTTTTTTTTACGCTTGTGGTTGAATCTACAACCTCGGCCCTCTTCCTTTGTTGACTGAATGTCCCGTCTTGTGGACTGTATGGATTCGTGCTGTGTAGTCTACCTTGTGTCCCGGTGAGAAAGGCGGAATGTAAGTAACATAAACAAGCCAATAAATGAAGGTTGCCCTTACAACAACTCTGTAGGGTAGGGTAGGCAGAAAGAAACTCACTGGTCCAAGATCATCCAGTAGAAAAGAGTCCAGTGGCACCTTAAAGACTAACAAAAACTGTGGCAGGGTAGGACCTTTCGTGAGTCACTGCTCACTTCTTCAGATCATCCAGTTAGTTTTGTGGCAGAGTGGCGATTCGAATCCAGGACTTCCAAATCCTAGTTCGACACTCTTAAGCCTCCTCTCACACTGTCTGTCTGAGGTCCTGAGAGCCAGTTTGGTGTAGTGGTTAGGAGCACAGGCTCTGTAGTCTGGGAGAACTGGGTTTGATTCCCCACTCCTCCACATGCAGCTGCTGGATGACCTTGGGTCAGTCACAGTTTTCTCAGAGCTGTTCTCTCACAAGCAGTTCTCTCTGAGCTCTCTCAGCCCCACCTACCTCACAGGGTTTCTGTTCTGGGGAGGGGGAAGGGAAAGGGAAAAGAGATTATAAGCCACTCTGAGACTCCAAATGAAGGGTGGGGTAGAGAAGAAGAAGAGAAGAGAATCTCTCCTTCTTTTCTTCTTCTTCTTGATGCCTTCCCACAGAGACAAACCCTGGCAGCTGCCGGGCTGGACCTGGCCCCAACGCCTTCCAAGGGGGCCAACGCCTGCCCTCGGATGCCCCGCCGCGGTTCTGTCAGATGCGCTTCTCCTCTGTAACCTTGCCTTCCAGCGGGATCGATAAATGGCTCCTTTCTCCTCGTCTCTTAATAACACAGAGTCATTCACGGCCCTGGAAGCCAGAGCTTCACAGAAATCTATGCCCACACAACGGATCAATGCGACGCCTCTCTTGGAGCCGCACACGGAATGCAAACCAGAGAGGCCGGTAACAAAAGTTGAGGACATCTTACAAATGTTCGGGATCTGAATACCCCACAGCCTAAGAGCGGGGGTGGGGGGGTTTGCATGCATGTGAACCTGTGGTTTCCCTTTTGCATCAGCCAGAGAAGTGACTGCAGGCTCTAGTTTTTACAAGGAGCAGCCAGAGCTGAATTCGACCCACACGGGCAGTCTTCTGTTAGGAGCAGGTGGTAGGATGCAGCTGTTGAATCGCCGCTCCCCCACACTCCGAAAAAAAATTCCTTCATCAATAGTCAATAGAGTGGCGCTCGGAGTTAGATAAGCGCCCTGTTAATGGTGCCGCAGATGAATAGGAGCATCAATGTGGTGAGCGGAAGCTGCACTGGGAATCCAGCGAGCCCCTGATTGAAGCGGGTATTTGCTGAAACGGCAACATTGGGGGGGGGAAATAAACGCAGAGCTCTGAGACGAGAGATTCTATTCACCGAAAAGGCTGAAATCTTTCCAAGGGACTGTTTTAAGCCACCCACTGACTTCATCCAGAACGCACCGAAGGCCAAGCTGGGACAGAGGCAATTGGCCAAAGGACATATAAACATCAGAAGAGCCCTGCTGGATCAGGCCAGGGGTCCATCTAGTCCAGCATCCTGTCTCACACAGTGGCCAACCAATTCCTCTGGAAGGCCAACAACAGGGCAGAGAGGCCAAGGCCTTCATAAGAACATCAGCCCTGCTGGATCAGACCAGTGGTGTCCATCTAGTCCAGCATCCTGTCTCACACAGTGGCCAACCAGGTCCTCTGGAAGGCCAACAACAGGACATAGAGGCCGAGGCCTTCATAAGAACATCAGAAGAGCCCTGCTGGTTCAGACCAGTGGTCCATCGAGTCCAGCATCCTGTCTCACAACAGTGGCCAACCAGTTCCTCTGGAAGGCCAACAACAGGGCGGAGAGGCTGAGGCCTTCATAAGAACATCAGAAGAGTCCTGCTGGATCAGACTAATAGTCCATCTAGTTCAGCATCCTGTCTCATCCGGTTCCTCTGGAGGTCCAACAGCAGGGCATAGAGCCTGATGCCTTCCCCTGATGTTGCCTCAGCCCCGTAGCTACAGTGGGGCTTTGGAGAGCTCCGCCCCCTTTCTCAGCCTCCCAAGAATTTCTCCTGTAAATGCTTTTTTCAATCATCTTAAAACATTTTTGAAAGGCATGCGCTCCTTCAAGCAGAGTGGGGTGCTGTAGTTGGTCTCCGGGACTCGAAGAAGAAGAGATTGAATTTATACTCCGCCCTTCACTTGGAGTTTCAGAGCGACTTACAATCTCCTTTCCTTCCTCTCCACACAACAGACAACCTGTGAGATAGATGGGGCAGAGAGAGCTCTGAGAGAATTTGTGATTGCCCCAAGGTCACCCAGCTGGCTGCATGCGGAGGAGTGGGGAATCAAACCCGGTTCTCCAGATTAGAGTCCGCTGCCCTTAACCACTACACCAAACTGGCTCTCATCACTCAAATCTAACTGTTCTATTATAGATCAATGGAGCTACCCTCTGAAACTCTGGTTTAGAATCCCGGGTTGTGGAGCGAAACTAACTCCAGTTAGATGCACACATAAGAACATAAGAGAAGCCAATATTGAATCAGGCCAATGGCCCATCCAGTCCAATACTTTGTCACACAGCGGCCAAAATATACCATGTGCCATCAGGAGGTCCAGCAGTGGGGCCAGGGCACCAGAAGCCATCCCACTGCTGCCCCCCACCCCCAGCACCAAGAATAGAGTGCATCACCTGCCCCAGACTGAGAGTTCTCATTCTATACCCTGTGGCTAATAGACCCTGATGGACTTCTGCTCCAGATGTTTATCTAATTTCCTCTTGAAACTGTCCATGCTTGCAGCTGCCACGACCTCCTGTGGCAGTGAATTCCACGTGTTAATCACTCTTTGGGTGAAGAAGTATTTCCTTTTATCTGTTCTAACCCGACTGCTCAGCAATTTCATAGAGTGCCCACGAGTTCTTGTATTGTGAGAAAGGGAGAAAAGTACTTCTTTCTCAACCTGCTCAATCCCATTCATAATCTTATAAACCTCGATCATGTCACCTCTCAGCCGTCGTTTCTCCAAGCTAAAGAGCCCCAAGCATTTTAACCTTTCTTCATAGGGAAGGTGTTCCAACCCTTTTATCATTCTAGTTGCCCTTCTCTGCACTTTTTCCAATGCTATAATATCCTTTTTGAGATGTGGTGACCAGAACTGTACACAGTATTCCAAATGAGGTCGCACCAATGATTTACAGGGGCATGATGATACTGGCTGATTTGTTATCAATTCCCTTCCTAATAATCCCCAGCATAGCGTTGGCCTTCTTTATTGCAGCTACACATTGTGTAGACATTTTCAGCGAGTTATCCACTACGACTCCAAGATCTCTCTCTTGGTCCGTCTCTGCCAGATCAGACCCCAGCAACGTGTATTTATATTTAGGATTTTTGGCTCCAATGTGCATCACTTTGCACTTGGCCACATTGAACCCCATTTGCCACCTTGACGCCCACTCACCCATCCTCAACAGATCCCTTTGGAGTGCCTCACAATCCTCCCTGGTTTTCACCACCCTGAACAACTTTGTGTCATCTGCAAATTTAGCCACATCACTGCTTACTCCCAATTCCAAATCGTTAATAAACAAGTTAAAAAGCATCGGACCGAGTACTGATCCCTGTGGTACCCCACTGCTTACCACCCTCCACTGAGAAAGTTTCCCATTTATACTCACTCTCTGTTTCCTATTGATAAGCCAGTTTTTGATCCACAAGAGGACTTGTCCTTTTATCCCATGATTATTGAGCTTACTTAGGAGCCTTTGATGAGGAACTGTATCAAAAGCTTTCCGGAAGTCAAGGTAAATAATATCTATTGGGTCCCCCTTGTCTACATGTTTGTTCACTCCCTCAAAAAACACTAACAGGTTAGTGAGACAAGATCTTCCCTTACAGAACCCATGCTGAGTCTGCCTCAATAGTTTTTGTTCATCAATGTGCCTACTAATTCTTTCCTTAATAACAGTTTCCACCAACTTACCCAGTATCGATGTCAGACTGACTGGCCTGTAATTTCCCGGATCTCCCCTGGAGCCCTTTTTAAAGATGGGAGTGACATTAGCTACCTTCCAGTCATCAGGAATGGAGGCAGATTTTAAAGAAAGATTACATATTTTTGTCAGGAGATCCACAAGTTCACATTTGAGTTCTTTCAGAACTCTCGGATGAATGCCATCCGGGCCTGGTGATTTATTAGTTTTTAAATTGTCCATCAGTCGGAGGACTTCCTCTCTTGTTACTGCAATCTGATTCAGGTCTTTCAAACCCCCTCCCGAAATCGGTGCTTCTGGAGTGGGCAAACACTTCTCCTCTTCCACAGTGAAGACAGAGGCAAAAAATGCATTCAGCTTCTCAGCCATTTCCCTATCCTCCTTCACTACTCCTTTTACCCCTTGGTCATCCAAGGGCCCCACTGCCTCCCTGGCTGGCTTCCTACTTCTAATGTATTTGAAGAAAGTTTTATTGTTGGTCTTTATGTTTTTTGCGATATGCTCCTCATATTCCCTTTTTGCTTGCCTGATCACAGACTTGCATTTTATTTGCCATAGTCTGTGTTCCCTTTTATCAGCCTCACTAAGACTAGCTTTCCACCGCTTAAAGGAATCCTTCTTACCTTTTACAGCTTCCATTACTTTATTTGTTAACCATGCAGGCTTTTTTCTATACCTATTTGTACCTTTCCTAACCTGCGGTATATATTTTTTCTGAGCTTCTAGGATTGTCTTTTTAAATAGTCACCAAGCTTCCCCAATGGTTTTGACCTTCTCCACTCTTCCTTTCAATTTCTTCCTCACATGTCCCCTCATACCAGAGAAGTTACCCCTTTTAAAGTTAAAAGTGGTTGCGTCAGTCTTTTTGGGCAACTCCCTATCTGTACAAATGTTAAACTTAATGACATTATGGTCACTGTTCCCAAGTGGTGCAATCACTTTTACATCTCTCACCAGGTCTTGGGTGTTACTTAGGACCAAATCCAGGATCGCCTTTTAGCATTTTTGCTCACAGGACTCCGCAGCTT
>JAPDNY010000164.1:0-87763 GCA_029375565.1 Gekko gecko | reverse complement strand
TCTCACAGCACCGCTGGGTCTTGTGGATGGAGATCTCCAAGGAATTCCAGTGTTGCTTGATGTGGGCAAATATGGCTTAGCCTCTCGGGGCCTCTTTAATCTTGTACCATCAGTCAACTGTGTTTGTCAGCCCTTTTTCCTTCACAACTCAGCTTATTTTGTGTGTTCTAAAATTTTTCATTGACTTCTGTTGTGTTATAAACACGATTGTATGATCGATGCACACAGAAAAATGCTTGTGGGAATTTATTATGTAGCCATAAATATAGTATTACATCACTATACGCTGACATATATAGCAATTGTGCTATCTCAACAACAGATGGAATAAAAACAATGACAAGATAAAATTTTAAAAGTTTAAAACTAAGGTGTAAAAATATATGCAACAAAAAAAAGTCCATAAGGTAACCTGGAGTTACAATTTAGCTAAAATTCTTGCAGAATTAGCAACTGCTGCTTGTGTTTATTAATACAAAGATAAAAGTAACCACTGAAAATTAACAAAGGGATTATATCAACCAATTAAAAAATTAATACATTCTCATCTGAGCCAGAAAGCACTTTATAAAAGTTAAAAGGGCAGGCCTGCGGCCCCATGGGCAATGCCCTCCTGAACCTGCCCCTCCCTCTCCCAGGCCTACACTGCATTCAGAACAGAGCAGAGAGCTTTAATGGGGGCCAAATTCAGGCCCCGTATAATATAATCTTTGAGAGTCCTGGCGGGCTCAGTGTATATGCCCCTGGCAGCACCATGGCAGACACTGAAAGCCTTGGATGGTGCTTCTTCCCATATCTGAGAGGTAGTATCGAAGTATTTATAAACACATGAGGATGGGTGCCTATTTAAATTGTCTGCTTTTGAGTTATATACTGATAGCTACTAGAGTGCAGTATGCTAACACCGATGCTGATATACGTTATGACTAGCTGTAACAAACAGAATATTCTCATGCTGAAACTTTTATATCTGCAATATGAAATGCGTTAGATTAGAAAGATAATTTTCTTATTTTCTTGTTACATTGGTCTGATGAGACTCTGCTGATATTTTTAAAATGAATTTAATACAAGATTTAGTTTATTGTGTGCAAAACAAAACCTCAGAAACTCACAGATAAGCTGTGAAATTTATTCAAGGAGTTCCAGGTGTGGAAACCAGGAACAACTCAATGGGGGAACATTCCTATTCTCTTTTCTATTTTTCCTTCTTGAAATACTTTCAAATCTCTTTGCTTCTACTATTGTGGTGCCCTTACTTTATTAAAGGCTAAAGCAACATTGATAATCAGGCTCAGTGACCTATACACTGCATGGAAATCATTTCTTGGTCAAGACACTGCTAACAGCAGTGTTCCTAATACACATAACATATTCATTATAGAAATATAAATATAGTAATATACATCTTAAATAATCAGCATTTTTGATGTATTTCCCTTGTATGTTATAATCACCTTTTACTCCAAAATACTTGTCTACAGATGACCCAGACAACTTACCACTGTGACTTTCTTTCAGGCAAATAAACAAAATATATAAAAAGTGCATAAAACTCCAGTGCCCTCTTATTCAGGCTTAGATAAGCTTAGGAACATTGAAGATACAAATGCAAACTACATTTGTACAGAATATTGCAGTAAACTGCTAGGCTTAGATAGGAACCCTATCATCCCAGTATGCGTGCTCTGCATACACATTGGCAATGCAAAGCCAGGCTTCCATTCAGACAGGCAGAATATGACACTTCAACAGCCTGGACCATGCATTAAGGACTGCCTATATAGCTGAGCCTGCCTATCTACACTGAGTCATCTTCAGAGAGGCTAGCACTGCAGCCCGTGCCATACAGCGTATGCAGATGAAACTAATTAGGTAAGTGAACGCGAAAGGAAGTGGTGGGAGAGCTGGAAGGCAGGCCCTGCCACTCTGGTCATTTTCACTCCTGGAGGGTCAACAGTTTTAAAGGCTGGTGGGGAAGTGAAACTCACCAGGCTTGTCTGCCCTTCTGGTGTTTCCCTCCTTCCCCTGCTCGCCTAGCCGCTCCGGGGTAATGACCAAAACATGTGGCTTCACTCCCAGCCTCCTGCAGCTGCAGCTCAGCGTGTCAATGAAGATTATTAATCCTCCTGCTAAATATGTTTAAGCAATATGCTAATATGTCTATGTTTTCATTAGATGTTTAAATATCTTATGTACTGCTTTTAAATACTGTTTTGCTTAATTATCTACTTGGGGCCTAATTTGGGTGGGAAGATAATCTCGGGAGGCCAAGGTTGAATGGCAAAATACTTGGATGGGAGGCTGCAAGAAACACCAGGAGTTCGAGACCCTCAAGACCGGCAATAGCAATATATAAAAAAAACACATCAAAACCTACAGGGGTTATATAAATTAAACACATGACTCAAATTTAATACACACACAAATACTGAAAGAAAGATGATGATGATATCCATGATTTTCCTCATTGCTTTAAGTCTATGTGATACATAGAAGAATTATTTTGCTAGGCCTTGCCTGTTAGTAATATATTAAGGTTTATAATGTATTACATCATATGAGATTTAGAGCAGATTAATTTTGCATAAAACAATTTTTTGCATAAAAGATTCATGCATTGTACATAAAAACCTGGATTTTATCTCAGTAATTTTGTCTCTTTAAGGCAATCTATGCCTCATTATATGCTGATGCTATCACAGCTAAGTGCTAAGTTGAAATCAGACACTGAGATACGCCTTCAATACCCGGGCAAGCAGACGTGGTAAGCATATTCTGGAACACAAAGAAATGCATATGCAATTCTTTTTTTTTTGAAGGCGGGACATCACTGTAAATGGTGTAGTCCCCTGGTGGTGAAAATGTCATCAGAATAGAATGAAGCTGACTATGGCAACTCATGGGTACAAGGCAGAGACTTTTCAGGAGTGGTTGCTATGTATAGCCTCTGCGTCGTGACCCTCAGACTTTCCACAAATACTGACCTTAATCCTGCCCCTTTGAATCTGATGGACAGAGGTAGCCTGGGTCATCAATACATTGCAAAAAATTTTTTAATCGGAAAATATCTTTGAAGAAAGCATGTGCCGGCCTGAAGACCTCTGTCTAATGTCAAGGTAAAACCAGGCTAGCTGATATCACAGCGACAGAAGTGAGAGTGTGTGTATGTATGTGTCAATGTTACAGTATATGACCCTTCCTGACAGAAAACTCTTGGTGAGCTGTACATGGCCATTCTTCTCCCATCTGGTCACCAAGATCCCCGTGCCTCCGTCTCCTTCTTGCATCATTATGGCTCTTTGAGGTCAGATTGGAGCTCAGAGTAGTTATCTGAGTCCTGTGTGAAATGAACTGAACTTTCATCTCTAGTGAGACAATTCTACCCATTACACAGCCTGGAAACACATTTGGGTATGTATCAGCTAGTTGGAGAGAACGTGCTAATAGGCATGCAATATTTATATGCTAAGATACCTTTTAAAACAATGTGTACATCATCCTGCTATCAGGTAAGGCATGTGCTACAGCAAATGGGTCTCATGGCCTGCAGGGGTTCAGTGGGCTCTGTTTATGCCTTCTTGAAACTCATCAGGCAGTTCTTTGCACCCTTTGACAGCCCTCTAACTTTAGGTGATTTGATGAAGGATATAACAGATATGGAATCACCCGGGCTTCAGCCCAGTGGGACCCCTGAGCACACTGCAAGATGCTGGCTATATAGTTTAAGTCTAGCATGTGCTATGATAGGATAGAATCTGGGGCAGCTCAGATTCAAATCCACTCTACCATGGGGAAACACTGGAAGCCAGTCATAACAACAGCCTAGCCACCACCATTAATGAATAAATGAAGTAGGAAAATTATATACTACTTTTGGTACTATTGGGGAAGAGGAAGCACAAATGTAAGCGTCATCAAAGTATCTATGTGAAGCTTAATTAATGCTTAAATATTTGCAATTTGGGCCCTTTTCAGCATATACAGCCAATGAAGGAAAACATCTGAAATCAACATCTATTAACCCTGGGCTTCTTTCCACATTTATACTCTAGATTTTCTCAGTGGTGGCTCAAACAATTTAAGTTCACAGCAAACAGCGTCAAATGCTGGAGCAACAGCAGGCACTGAAACAAGGCTGACCACTGAAGGAGAGTGCTATGCAGAACAAAACCTTGGAATAAAAGAAGGTTGAACTCAATTTTAGTGCAGGGAAACTGGGCCAAAAGAGGCTGGAGTGATTTTAGTGCAGAAGCAGTGAACATGAATTAAAGGAAGTGCAGTGTCAGCAACGTCTTCCCAAAACCACGCGCTATGTCTTAAAGCTACATTTAGACTTTTTAAAAGGAGTCAGATGCCTCAAGTGGCTATAACTCCCGCTGTGGCCAGTAGAAAACCAGCACAAAGAGGAAGGCAAGGCCAGCCTCCCCACGCCCTGGTTCAAGGTCAGATCCAGTGCAGTTAGTATGAAAAGACCTTTCTTGGTAAATATTTCATTCCGGTATTTTATTGGTTCTGCTGTTTACAGATTTATATACTTGGAAACATATTCCCGACGTGAGGTTATTTCTGTTGTACTCTGTCAGAAACATCTCCATATCCTATGTGGTTACATTTTGACTGGCTCCTATTTGTTATTTAATACATATCGAGAAGTAAACATACTGACTGCCTGCCTTTTCCATGTACTGAATGTGTGCATTAATGAGGCTGACGAAATAGATTCTGGATGAACAGAGGAGCTTTTGTTCATACTTTGTTGTTGTGATTGGTAAATTTAAATGGAAATTTAGTGCAACAAAAATATCATCTTCTGCAAAGATAACTTTTAAGAGGTTTACACAGGCAGCAGAATAAATCCCATCAATGTACTAGCCATGATGAAGCAAAGGTCCTCACATCCAAAATAGTACCAACTAGTCTTCCTTTTACCAGCAGAAGGCAACGCAGAGAAAGTCTTAGAATACTATCCTCCTTCCATGAATTGGCAAATCTTGAACAAGCGTACTGGAACTAGGCCACTGAATACGATCTATGGAATTCACTATTCTACTCCAGTGAAACATGCAACAAGAACAGAATATCTGCACACAATCCACCCTTTATGGAATGCACTGTAGCAGATACCCTGCTTGCCAATACAGAGAACAGAACAAAGACATGAAGATATTTGACCTAACTCCTACGGTACAGCAGACTTATGACCTGCAAGACCCTTCCAACTCCATGTTCTATGATGATCTATGGATAAACTGGTGCCCAATGGTGAAGATATCCTCAGGAATCCTTATCAAGGATCATGAGTTGAAATGAACAATTAATGATATCTGAAAGGCAGGGTATTTTGGGGCAGAAGCACAGAAGGAGTTTCAACTGTATACAAGTTAACACGCCAGCAAAACTATTAGCATAATGACCACACCCAACAGCAGAAACTCGGTGTTACATTGGGGATAACATGCAAAGGAGTTCCTATACCAAAAAATAAAACAAACAAAGTAAACAGAAATAAGGAAATAAAGAGATTGGGTGTGACAGATGACAAAAAACAACCAACGTGGAGTGTGATACAATATGCTAATTAACTGAATACTGCAGACTTTTTCTGAAAAGCCATGCTGAAAGTGTGAAGATGTCAGGATGAAAATTGTGGGGTACTGCTACAAAGACCCAGGTGGGGAATATGTCACCTAACAATCTGGCCTGAAAAAGGTACAGCCAGGTAAACAAAATTGAATGAGACTTGTAGGCCTTGGCAAGATCTGCAATAGTGAGGATGGAAAGATATTCCTGGCATTTATAAACTTTCTCCTCCTTCTATTAAAACTCCATTCCACTGTCCTTCATTCTTGCATTTGAAACCACTTTAAGTTCACATGGTGAAAGTATTTAGCTATCAAGAGTGTGCCTGGGCATGGTCCTCATAGTCCAAGACCAGAGTGCAGGGTAGAGCAGCAAATTCTGTGTGGCCAACAACTGCGGGTTCACATTCCAATCTTATTCCCCAGATATTCAAACATGCTTTGGAAAGTCGCTGCTCTGAAATACTATGAATGACACAGCTCTGCAAATCACTTTGATAATGTAGTAGAGGTCTCAGGAACAAGTCAATAATCCATCAACAGAGAACTAGAAGTGATGAAGGTGCAATACTGGCATAACGCAGAAATGATAATAAAATAGATGTGGCAATGCTCTGCATTTTGGCAAAACTCTGTGGTGCTTGGCATCAACCTCAAAAGTTTAGGAAACTTATTAAGCAAAAATAAAAACAAGTATAGACAAGGTGTTTCGAAAACGCATGGGGCCCCAGTAAACTGTTCAAGTGACAGAGCGCGAAAAGAACGGTGCGCAGAGCTTGATGCGTTTTGAGCCAAAACCAGAGGTCGAAATGTACAAGTAAAATGCATGCGACAAGTCCCTGATACATGTGGGCAGTAGGCAATTGTTAGGACCAAAAAAATGGTCTGTATGAAATTAAAAATATTTAGATTAATATTTAATTACTCCGGTGGAAATTCCGTCAATATTAAAAAAACATATTTTACTGTACCCTAATTTAATATAGCACTTCCAATCTGAAACTGAAATGACGCAAAATTTAGGCGATAAATATATCACAGCTTGAAAATAATTTACATATACTGAAATATATTATTACCAACATGTACCTTCGATTTAGGTCCTAAAATGCAAATAAGAAATTGCCTTGCTCAGATATGTGAGCACCAATATAACAGTGGGCCCCAACATCAAACATAACATCAAACTATAGAATTTCACTGAAGCGTCACTACATGGCATCCCTGACATGATGACATCACTTCCGCGTGACGGCATTAGCATGTTGGGGATAATCGCGTAGCAATAAACATTGTTTTGGGGCCTTGCCCCACCAATACCACTGAAGCTAATAACAGGCAAGCTTAAAAAAACTATTAAGGACCCCCTCCACTTTGGAACTGAAAACATTAACACACATGTGATCTGCTGTGGTCAAATGTTTGAAAACAAATAAATTGAAACTAATTCAGATTTTAAGATAAGTATGGCAACTGGAAGACAAAGATCCCTGAAAAAATTATTGCTTCCACATGTTTGATAAATTCAACCCTTACTGGTGATTCAAAACCCGAAATTAAAATACTGGATTGCGTAGAAATGAATTATGCAACTACCGCCGTCCATCTCCGTCAACTTCTGCAGAAATTTCTACCTGACATGGCCAACCCTGGAATACCTCTGAAAACTGTCAAATACAAATCAAATTTAAATAAATAAAAAGTAAATAAATAGAGACTAGACTACTGTAATACACTCCCATGATCTGCCAAGCCGGGTTGGTGACTCCCAGGAAGGCAAAGGCATGCTCGTACTTGATTTACATGCATAATGCATTTGCCAGTCTCACTGGCTTCACTCTATTACTGGTTCAACAACATCACAAAAGCTCATGGCCTTGTTGTCATAATCTAATAAGAACCTCTGCAATATATACCATGACAACTTAAATACATGGGCAAAGCCTGATTGGCAAATCTCAAAGAGTCATTTGCAATATTTAGAAAGAATAAATGGTGCAATGAAGAACATAGAATGTAGAGAAGAACTGCTATCTAACCTAGCTGCCTGAAAATTGAACAACAACAACAAATGCAGCAGAGAATCTCAGAGAAGAATAATCAGGAAGATTTGCATGAATTTGAGAATATGGGCGGTCCCATATCTAGCTATGCTGGCAACAGTCACTCTGTTCCTCTGTAGTCTTCAGACTGAACTGGCTCCCCTGCAGCCATGGCACCTGTAACATGCAACGGCCAACTTATGGGCAGCTGTCTGATGACATTATTTACCAGCTCTGCAAGCTGGCAAAGGGTTTTTGCATTGCGTAGCTAGTTAAATATATGAATAAAATGGTTCCCCAGATGCATTACTACTAGCGTTGCCATCTCATTTGTATTGTTGTTACCGCTCAGACTGATCCACTGCCGCTCCTTTGGCTGGCAATCATACTGGCACGCCCTGCGCGATGTGCACGTGAGAGTGTCACCGAGGCATACATTGTGTGCTCTAGCATCTGAAAAACCCTCTATGGTAAAGATTTCAGGACAGCAGTAGACCCTCTGCCAGCAGCAGTGAGACCTGGCAACCTAATTACTACTTTAATTGTAAATTTTCAGACTATTATTGCTGACAACAAGACCTGTCATTTCTGCAGCTTGCTCAAGTACAGAAAGATGGAATATTCTCATGTCAATACTACATTCTTACTATGCTGTACTGTGTCATAACATGTCATGTTTAAATGCTCATGCTACCAGATTTCTGTGTATTCAAAGAGATCTGCATGTACTACAGTGTTGGCACGTTATTTCCATGTCCCCTGTGGAATCTACCTTGAGTCTTCAGTGAATAGACGGCAATGAATGATGAATGACGAGAGGCTGTCTGTGAAGAACAAAGGACCAGGTATCTCAATGGCAACGGAAGCCCTCTTGTCTCTGTGCCCTTCTTGTCATGTGGAGGAAACTGCAGAAGAAAAGAAAGGGACAGGGGCAGCTTCCCAGATACCCCCATCCCAGATCTTCCTTGGCAGACTATGCCTGAAGCAAGTAACAGCAGCTGAGGAATGAATGATGGAGAAGAAATGTAATCCATTCCATTAAACTAAACTCCTTTGGACAATCTCTAATGAAAATCTACCACGCCATTACCTATATAAAACAGATAAGGACAAATACCCAATACAGAAAGGAAATACATCATTAAAATATACTTGTTAAGATGGAGTCGTAGTTTGGTTTCTGGGGCCCTTAACCCAAACATGTCTTCCTTCCACGTATGAACACGCTTCAGAGTGGTAGCCAATTTTCTGGAGAAGTGGTGAAAAATGGTAAATTGTCAGCTGAAGAAGTTTAAAACTGTTTTAAAATAAAGCTACTGTTGCGTAAATTAACCAAATGACCACTGCTTGGATTTATAGGAGATACAGTACTCCCATCCTTCATGGCACTCTGGTGTGTCAGGGTCCTTTGTGATAGGAGGCCCTGTTTATCTGGATCTCGGACTAGGCCTGCCCGTGAAATGCGTGACAGTGAACATCACTTCAGACTGCAGGTGAGTCACTGACTGGACTCTGTCTACTTAGTAAAGAGACAGGGCACTTTCGGGAGGTAGCTAGTAGTCTGCAATGGGGCAGCCAAACTGAGGTCCAGGATCGACAACAAGACCGAAACATGAGCTTGAGAGTCAAGCTCCCTCGTTCGATATGACAGAAAATTGATAGACCAACAGAAAACTTGGGCAAACTAGTGCAAATTCACGCATCCAAGTTGCCGGAGAACATTCAAATGAATAGTGGTGCAGTCCATTCTCCCTCGAGGCTCAAGGAGAACAAAGAGGCCGGGGCTCATCACGTCTCATGAAACTAATATTATTTTGTCTAAAATTGGATGAGACATTTACAACAATCTATTCCTGCTGGAGTCAATCAATGACCATCTGGGGTTCTCTGGGAATTACAATGGATACTCAGACTACAAGAGATCTCAGCGTCCCTGGTGGAACTCGAGCTCCTCTCGACTTAATCTCCCTCTGCAAGCTCCTTTCCCAGATCTCCAGGGGTCCCCAAGCCAAGGTGTAGCCCTCTAGTGATGGCGTATGATTATGAATGGATGACTCATTCTTAAATATATCTAAGTTATATCTGCTTATAGATCAAGATAAATATCCTAATATATGGCAATGGGTAAAAACTTGCAATGATCACTGCTCCTTCTTCATATATAGAAGATATCTGAAGAAGTGAGCAGTGAATCATGAAAGCTCATAAACTACACAACTTTGATGAGTCTTCTCCTTATCTGGCAGCAAAGAGAGGTGGAATACACTCTTTCCTACATTTACTAATGTTAGTATTCCATAGTATTTAGAATGGCTGTGTTGTACTGACAGCTACAGATGAAGGCATGTTTGGCTTAAAGTTTTCTTTGGCTCTGCAGTGTTCTCATTACTCATTAGTGACCCTTGGCAGAATGCGAGATCTCCCCCTATGCCCGAGTGGCCTACCAGCAAGGTCAGTTTTCCTAGAATATGACAGCAGAGGGTGCAGACTCTGTGGCATCATGACACTGCTGGCTTCCCACTCACTGATGCAAAGCCATCATCCCCATTTGGTCCAGTGCCCCCAAGCTGGGGTGCTGCAAAGCATTCTATGTGTGTAGACCAGGCAAAGACATAGCTAGGGATAAGGAATAGACCAGAAGATGTGGTGCATTTTAGTTTGTGGTTGTGGCATGTTGTGTCCTGAGCCATAGACTGTCATGACACAGCGCTGAACAGACTGGAACAGTTTGTGAGGTTTGTGAGCGTGGCCCCCAGCATGCTAGAGACACCAAACTCACAGAAGTCTTTGGCTGACTCCTCACCCTGCTTCCTCAAATAGAATTGAGACTGCGAGGTCCAAGTTCCAGTGCTCCAGGAGACTCTGGGGAAATAAAAGGTGCAGTTCCGAAAGGAGTGTATAGGGTGACTCTCAGGGAATCCCCAGAGTAAGCTCTCTACATCTTCTTGAAGCAATGCTGCTTTTGGAGTTTGGAAACATTTTGACTGAGTATCAGAAATCCATTCACAAACCGCCACGAACTACCATGGGCTCTTGAAAGTTTGTGGGTGCCAGTTGACCTACCACGAACTGCAGTTCACCAAACCACCGATCAGCCAAATTCATCACGAACTTTAGTTCATGAACTGGACTGAATATATCCCATAGAAACAATTTTTTTTTTAGTTCTAGGGCAAGGATTCCTTTTTGTATTCTTCTTCCAAGATAGACCATACAAAGTATCTAGGAGAAATTTATATGCAAAAATGAGCTGATGCAAACCACCAAGAATGAAACCATGATGACATTTGGGTGATGAGAGACATTTAAATAACTGAGCCTTCGTCTATTAAGGTTTAAATAAGTAACATTGCAGTCAGATAGCTATAGTATTTATAAACCTTCAGAAAAATTCTTCCACCTGCAATGATTATACCTCTGAAAGTAGTCACAGTTACTGGCGAAACCATCAGGTCCCTGAAGACCATGGCCACACAACAGAAAATCTACAGCAATATACCCGTAGATACGAGCCTTACTTCACTTACATAAGTAAAAGCTTTGTTAGTAGGCCTTTCATGGAAACAGTGCTTAAATGCACTGGATACTTAAGCAGTGCTCTGCCTGTCCCTTACCTAGAAGAACCCACCCATGATAAACTGGCACCCCCTTAATGAAGCCTGCAAGTGAGAAACCTCCATGCCTGCCGGGACCTTCCGCTGGGACCCGCTCAGGCAGTGAAACAAGTGAGCAGCTGCCCAGAAAGTAGTAGTAGCCTGTCTCCAGCTACTCAGCAGGCTGGGAAGGAGGATTGCCTGAGTGCAGAAGCAGAGGTGCTCCACATCCTGATCAGCTGGAGAATGGAATTCGGGTATATACTAGTCCAATTATGAGTTGAGGAAGGCTTGCTGCCTACTTACAATGCCAGTTAATAACTTTCTGGATAACGCTGCTGAAACTGTCAATCTTCTAGGGACAGTGCTCATCTCAATTTCCAAGCCGAGAAGCTGAGACTTCTCCATGTCCATGTATGACTTTTCCGCTACCAAAGATGCCTTGTATTCTCACAGCGACTGACTATCACTGCAATTTCTTGCTTGCTCTGCTGCGTTGGCAAAATATGGCATGGCCTGTAGCACTCAGATGCCAGTGCCAAACTACAGGCCTGATGATCTGCAGCTCAGCAGCTCCTGAGCCACTGCATCTATACAGATAATTAAAGTGCCCAGTAATAACATTGACCATGGCCCTTGCTACAGCTCAGGCCTATAAAGTGAAACCTGTGGGGTATCTCTGCCAGTCTCGTCAAACTGAGACTTTGCTCTTTATCGTGGGCTATAAAAACCTGGAAGTGTGGTCAGAGGTGCAAGCTTTAGGAAAGTCAAGCTGGCTGACCTTGGGTAATCCAGCCCAATGGCTAGCTCATTTTGACAACAGAAGATGTCTGTATACTTAGTGCATTTGCAATATTTTAATGAGAGAAAAGCTGGAACTAAAATATAAAATCAACAAAATGAAGACATTGTTACATTATCTTACCTTCCAAATGAAAGCGAAAACCTGGATAACTATAGTCTGTGAACTGAAGGCAGCCTTTGGGCTGGCACCACAACCTTTAAAAAAAACAAATATTGTCCCAATTTCAATCCCCATGATACACACACCAATGTGTGGAAATCATCTGCTTCTTCATGTACCTGACATGGGCATGAGAACAGATTATCCATGAGCATGTGAGCTTCATTTGGTGAATATTTCCCCTGTAAATAATAGAAAATCTTCCACTGGGGAAAGTGTGTGATTAGCACCGCTTTGTGGATGCTTGCAAGCACAGAACATAGCGTATGATGTTAAGAGGACCCTGTTAAAGTGACTCCAACATGCAAGAGCGCCTTGGGTGAGTAATCTGGTCTAAATCTAACCCTTGAACTGGCAGCAATGCCTCTGAAGAACCCTGAATAGGGCTTGTTACAGACCAGAGTAGGTATGATAGACAGGAAGGAATCTTTAATGAGGCGAAACCTTATATCACCATAAGTTGCTAGCAATATAGTGATAACTAAATGACAGTTGGCTTAATCTCTGTAAGTGTTTAATTGCTTAGCCTGAAAAACATTTGACATGTATGTTTCAGATAAAACAATTTCCCAATATGTCTTTAGCATTTTCTGTTACCCTCTACATTGTTTGTAACATACTGTAAATTTTTTTAAATGACCTAAGCCACAAGTACTAAATAGGAAAATAAGAGACTTAGTACCTTTATCCCAGAATGAAAATTTAGAACACTAAAACCTTCCTCTTAAACTTCCTTTCTTCAGAATTTCTCTTTTATCAGGTAGATTCATTTATATTGACCTTTATTAGTTTTCTGTTAAGCCCCTCCCATCTCAGAGCAAATAACAGTATATTATAAAACATCTATAAATAGTTATTAGTACATTTAAAAATACACTAAATATAATAGACAGATGGTACATGCAATACAATTTCATCGAAACCCGGGTGTGTAATGAACAGAACACAATGAATGTCTAGGAGAACACGAGGTTTGTCCCAGCTCTCCCGCTGCATATAGCCTTGGCAAGCCATAATTCTGTCAGAGTAAACAACAACAACAACAACAACTTTCTTTCTTTCTTTCTTTCTTTCTTTCTTTCTTTCTTTCTTTTCTTTTCTTTCTTTCTTTTTCAAGTAAATTTATTAGGAAAAATAGCGACATCTGCAATACACGGTACTAAACAGAGTATAATAACAAGCAATATAAAAAAACTGGTGAAACTCATACTCAGCTTACCTACCTCACGGGGAATTTCCTGTTGGCAGAGAGGGTATGAAAACCTCTGAATAACCTGAGGCAGAAAGGAGGAAGAATTAAATCCAGTCTCTTTTCTTCTCTTCTAATACGCTCTAAATCCTGAAGCAGGCAGATGGCATCGTGCAGCAATTTCATCAGAGAAAGGAATAAGCATGAGCACTGGAGAAAGATAAAGGAGGTATCAAATGTCATTCTCCTAGGTCAAGGCCTCGACCATAAGCCTGGTGGAACAGCTCTGATTTTACAGGCTCTGCAGAGGCCGTGAAGTCCGCAGGGCCTAGATCTCAGCTAACAGGGTGGCCCCTCCAGGTAGGTGCTGGAAACTGACTTCAGCCAAATTTCCTGGGAGGTAGGGGCATTGTAGATAAAGAGATAAGATAAAGATTTTAAAAGTTGGTAAGACAAAAATAGATCAAAGAATAGTTTTGCTGATCTGGAAATAATGGGTGGCCACGAGGAAAAGATGCTTTGTACATCTCAGAAATCTAATGAGGCAGCAGAATCTAAGAAGAGAAATTTCTACAAGTTGCAGAAAGAGCTTAAAGAGACGACAGCTAAATCAGAGAAGATGGATAAAAGATTTTAAAAAGTTGAAGCCAAGACCAAAGAAATAGATCAAAGAATGGATACTGCTAATAAAGAAAGAGCATCTGGAAACTAATAGTTATTACAACTTCAAGTGGAAAGATCTTTGTACATCTTAAGATTTCAAGGGGTCCCAGAGAAACAGGACTGGAATCTAAGAGAAATTTTAAGTGAAGATTTGGCTCCCTTGATCAATATCATACCTGAAGTAATACAAGCAAATATTGACATGATTTACAGAACTTACTCAGAGTTTATCAAAAAAAAATAATCTCCCAGGGGAAATTTTTGTAAAATTTGCAAAAAGATCAACAGGAGATTCAATACTTAAAGTGTTTGCTGTGACAACAGTTAAAATCTATGAGGAGGAGATTAAAATTTTAAAAGATGTTCCATATGAAATACATGAAAAAAGACAATACAGAAATATTATAGCTTTTCTTCAAAAGAACAATGTCCAATACAGAGGGATTCTACCAGAAGGAATCATTTTTAATTTCCAAGTGAAGAAGGAAAAGATTGACTCTTTATTAAAAGCAGAATTATTCCTGAAGTAACATCAAACTTCGACTAAGCAAAAGAATGGAGCAGACAATGAGAAGGCAACAGAAAAAAACAGCGAACAATGGAAGACTGATACAGGTAGCTCATCTTCTACTGATACTGCGGTATCCCTAGGTGAAATATTTGACACTTACTCTGATTTGGGTGTAGCTGCGCCCAAACCCATGAAGGTTAAACTTCCCTGGCAAAAGAAGAAGAAACATAAAGATAAGAAGGCATATCCAAATGAAGACCTGAGATCGTCTATGCTCAAACCTATTACTGTCTAGATGTGATATAATATCTAACAATTTCTTTTTGTTTTTATATTTGAAAATACTAATAATAGAATGTGAATCATGTAGAGAAAGATCTAAAGCATATTGATAGATCATCATGCTACCTTGTTACTCTCTTAGTAGTTTTGTAGTATGGAAAATAACTAAAAAATATATTATAAAAAAAGGAAATGCGAGGGTAGAGCAACAGCTTGTGAGGAATTGGTCAGATATTCCAAGGCAAAGGGAAAACAGGTCAAATGCTGAGAAAACATGGAACAAATGCCAGATGCAGAATGGACTCCTCTTAGTGATCTGGAGTGGAGTGATGCTGGCAGAGCGGGACTTACCTCTCCACTTCTACTGCAACCTCTTGAAATTCTATTCCTGGGAGGTTAAGGAACACTCAAAAACAGTGTGGGGCAAAGTGGGAGGGAGAAATCAGCAGAAATGACTGATCAGTGGAAGGGACATGGAGAGAATAGCAGCTTTAGATATCTACTCTAACTGTCAAAGACTACCTTAAAGTAAAAGGCTGCTTTTTGTGTGTTCCCGTGCCTTTTAAGATCAGCTAAATCTTTGTTACCAGAAGAAGCAATTTTTCTCTGCCACTACTAATATGAGCAAGAGGCCCAAATTCATCTGAGATGCATTTCTTGTTTAATGAGATACTTATAACCTCTAGTTTTCTTTCATTACAAAGGTTCATCAGCGCAGATCATTATTAGTCCTAAAACCCTTAAGGCATAGGCTAAGAACAATCAAATGGGTTGCTTAGGGAAAAGTTCTCCTACAAGTATGTTTGATAGTTAATATTGAAAACATAATCTAATAATCTATTATTCCACAGAGATTTATATTTTAATTGAGCTAGGCTAATTAGACATCCAGGTTTAAGAATCTGCAGTCATTCACTAATGCTTTAGATAGTAGAAATAAGCCTGCAAATAAGAGGGCAAGATATTAATTTGTCATAAGATATGTATGCTCTTTGTCTATAAATATTTAAAGAAAAAAGCTTCAAATCCTTTGACTGATTTCCTTTTTTAGCAATTATAAAAGCAGATCTCTGCAGGTCCAGATTTCTGAGAGGAATATGTAATGCATGTTTCAAAATGTACTTATGCCCCAGTAATGTGAAACTCTTCAAGGCATGCAAAACCACTTGCTTACGTTTCCATCAAAGAGTCTTACTTAGATATCACAGCAGGTTCCTATGCAATGATGGAAGTACCTTCAGAGCTTCCTCCATTTCTGAGGTAGCTTTTTCCGCTGCTTTGGGGGGGAAAGAGGGAATTTGGAAGCCTACTGAGTATGTGAGGCTCATTGAGTGACCTTCTGAATAATAGCCCTTACCACAAAGCCAGAAATGGTGTGCATCACCACATAAAAAAGAATCAGCACTCTTAAAGTATATTTTGTAGTTGCATAATAATAATAGTATAAAACAGTTAAATATTGTTTTAGTAATTAATGAAGGACTGATGGTGTGAGATCTCTGTGGTGGGCTAACCAGCAATGTAATTTCCAGTACAACTCAGAAGTGACATCATTGCATAAGGGATGATTGTTAGTGTTACCCAACACAATGATGTCACTTTTCAATCATGTCAGAAGTGACATCATGGCATCATTGTGGCTGCTGATCCCCATTCCAAGAGACCTGCCAGCCAGCTTGTCTTGCTGAAGAACTTGTCAGGAGCAGCAAAGACCAATGAGTTCACTCCCATGGCACAGCTGGCTAGCAGGCACACACCCATTGGGCATGACAGTGGTCCAGTTTGGCCAGAGAATGAAACCTTGTTGGTGTAACTAGTTCACTAGGAGGCATGGCAAGGCCAGAGCTCCATCAAGTAGGGGTTGGGGAAAACCCTACAAGGCCAGTCAGGCCTGTGAGACAGGAAAGAGAGGGGAAGGACATGCAGGGGCTGTGGGGGACTATTCAAACTGCCATAGCCATGGCCAAGGAGGAGATGGTTGGGGCTGCTCCTATCACAAAAGCTACAGAAAGAGAGCACGAAAGGAAAGAAGAAGGGAGCATCCTGATTGGAGGGGAAGGACCAAGGTAAACTCAACTCCCTCTTCCCTTTCCCTCTGAGGCCCTGAGGATGAAAATACAAAGATCCCCTAGACAGTGGTAATAACAGAAGGAATATCTGGGTGGCCTTTCAATCTTCTCCTCTATTGCCCCCAAAGCACATCCAGTCATGCTTTTACAGATGACCTTCACTGTGGCAGGCCAGCACAGAGCACCCTTCCCACAAATCTTAGAAAAGATATTCAGTTGCTGACTTTTCCCCAACCCCTGCTGGATGGAGCTCTGGCCTTGCCGTGCCTCCTAGTGAACTAGTTACACCGGCAAGGCTTCCTTCTCTGGCCAAACTGGACCACTGTCATGCCCAGTGGGTGTGTTTCTGCTAGCCAGCTGTGCCATGGGAGTGAAGTCACTGCTGTTGGGGGACTGGTTCAGGGGAAATGTGGGGGAAACTTGCCATAAGGAAGTCTCTTTCCTGCTTCACTGTATCAGCAGCCACAGAGGCAATAGGGAAACCATAAAGCCTACCCCTGTGCAGAAAACACATACTGTTTAGAACTGATATCACTGCAAACTGCAAATTGTACATGTTTGCTTTTTATTAGAGAGCCAGATTGGTGTAGTGGTTAGGAGCTTGGACTCTAAACTGGGAGAACCAGGTTTGATTCACCACTCCTCCACACGCAGCTGCTGGTATGACCATGGGTGAGTCATAAATTCTTTCAGAGCTGTTGTCTCAAGGACAGTTCTTAGGAGAGCTCTCTCAGTCCCACCTACCTCTGTTGTGGGGAGTGGAAAGGAAAGGGATGTAAGCCACTCTGAGACTCCTTTGGGTAGTGAAGGGCAGGATATAAATCCAATCCCCTCCTCCTCCTCCTCCTCCTCCTCCTCTTTTTCTTCTTAGCTTAAAATTAGTAAATAATTTCTCGCAGCTCAATTGTGCCTTCTGTGTCCCCATTCTGTCATTCACCTAGCCCAGCCTACCTGACCATAGCCAAGGAATCTGGAAGGGAGAGCAGAGCATACTCCTGGCTCATCACTGCCACTCTACTTCCTCTTTGGCTGAATCTGCTAATTTGCTCCGCTGTCTTACCAAACCCACACTGGAACAGAAATTCCCATCCACATTGCATGCCACTTTCACTTTGATTGATTGTTGGATTTTATGGCAGTGTCCAGACTGCATGCTGCTTTCACTTGGCTTGATCTCTGGTTTTATGGTGGCTGTCTGCATAGATTTATGGACATTTTAGGGCTATTCAGGGATGACTGCAGTCAGTATGGCATTGGACTGGGGTATTTGAATGTGGTTTTGAGCCACATTTTTTTCTGTTCCAGTGTGGGTTTGGTACAACAACGGAGCAAATGCTAGATGCAGATTGGGCCTTTGTCACAGCTCACAGCAGGACAGACAGCTGGGCTGGACTCATTATAAGCACCACAGCAAAAGTCAGAGGACGCAATAAACCCTTTAGGCCACAGAAGCTTGTGGTGGGTATTACTGAGGATTGGATGGATGGACCGATGAAGAACCAGAGATCCAGCCCATCCTGAAAAGTGGCTTCACCCTCCCCCAGCCTTTTGTGAGAACTACTTCCTCTGTGAGAGGTTGGGATCACACGATGCAGCTTAACCCTTAGCACTGTCCTCTTAAGGTGCCCTATATTGGGATATTTGGTTAATATACCAGAGTTTTGCCCAGCCATCGTACTGTGATACTGGGTGCAATAAATAAACCTCCAAAGAAGTATACTGCAAAAAAGGTAAACTTACATTTATTCACGTAGATCCAGTTCTCATTCATGTAGGGAGAAAAAGGTGAGAAAGGACGGGTCAAAGGGCAGCTCCCAGGTGAAGACAAAGGGACACATCCCATTAAAGGAGATAACACTCCAATATGCAGATGACAGCCAGCTATACCTGTTGATGGATGGCCACCCAGATACTGCCCTATTCATTTTGGCTGAAGGGTAGAAGGCCATAGTTGGATGGTTGAAGCAGAGCCGGCTGAAACGAAATCCTTTAAAGACAGAGGTTCTGAAATTGGGCCAGGGGTATTCAAGAATGATGTGCCAACCACTGGCTCTTGACAGGGTACCTCTGACACTGGTGCCAACTGCCACGAGCCTGGGTATGCTTCCTTATCTATGGAGGCCCAGATCACAAATGTTGCTAGACTGGCGTTCCTCCAGTTATGCCCTTCCTGTCTCGCCCTGACTTTGCAACGATAATCTACGGTAATCCATGCAATGCTCACCTCCAGGTTAGACTACTGTAACCTGTTCTATGCAAAGCTACCCTTGGAACTCATCCATAAATTACAACTGGTCCAGAACACAGTGGCTTGGGTCCTTACTGGAACCCCACTGACAGCGCATATCCAACCTGTGATTTACCAGCTGCACTGGCTCGAGATTGAGTACTGGATCAGATTCAAGGTTCATCAAGTTATGATAGAAGATGAAGCTGAGCAGAAGTTGGAGGATTCTGCCTTGTATAACTATCACAGTTAGTGCACTAATGATGTCTTGTGTTTCCTGCTTCAACTGGATAGCCAGTGTTAATTTCTCTTGGACTTCCTTTCTGCCTCATATGGAATAATCTTGTACATCACATTCTCTTCAATTGACTTTCTTCGAATTACCAGACTTTCTTCAAACCAATTTTCTTCAGAGACACCAAGGCAACAGGCTACCTTTCCCAGGAACTCAAGAGGAGGTCAGGCCAACCCGAGCATAAGTAGGTAAGCATTATGGTTTGAGTTTGTGTATGGAGCTGTGTCCTGTTCTTCTCATATCCCATTTATTATTCCATAATAAATATTACATGAATGATGAAATAAACTAAAAAGCACACACTCATTTCTTAGGTAAAAGATCTCTAAATTTATGACAGTGCTGACTAACGTCATCAACTGCAGAGGTGCAAAAGCCAACATATAATCAAAAAGCAGATGCTTTAAAATGATGCATAAGCCATCCAGAATGACCCTGGGGTTTATGTTTTCCAAGTAAGTCAGTAAAATGTAAGCATGCACCAACCCTGTCTAGTTGACCAGCCAGAATACTGAGCACCAATAGCAGGACACATGCAAAACTATCAGAAATGTGAAAATTAAATCTATGAGGCTGTACCACATACTCAACTTGAGAGGGGATGGGCTTTGAAATTTGCTTGCAGTGTCTTATTAGGGGGAAATACATCATCACTGACATGATATTCAGTATTCATATATCTTCAGAATACGATAGAGGCTGCAGATGTGGGGGGGGGAGATGGAAAGCTGAAGAGTAAGGGACAGATAACAGCAGGTTGATGCTTGGTTGGGAAGGAGATAGAGTTGCCAACTCCAGGTTGGGAAATTCCTGGATATTTGAGGGGTGGAGCCTGGAGAGGGTGAGGTTTGAGGAGGGGTGAGACCTCAGACAGGTACAATGTCATAGACTCCACCCTCCAAACCAGCCATTTTCTCTTGGGGAGCTATTGTTGCCAATGTCCAGGTGAGGGTTAGAGATCACTCAAAATTACAACTGCTCTTCAGGTAGCAGAGATCAGTTCCTCCTGAGAAAATGGTGGACTCTGTGTCATTATGCCCTGCTGAGCTCATCACAGCAAATTGTTGCTGAGTGCTCAAGGCTGGGGTACTCTCCCAGAGCCTCTTTCTAGAGCTCATTGTATTTATTTCCACAATGGGTCTTATTCCCATCATAATAAATTCAAATAAGGAAATAACTGTGCCTGTCTTGAACTTAGAGATCATTGTCCATAGACAGTCACACTTGTACACAAACACACACACACAAACATTTGCAAGGTATGGAAGCCACAGTGGTATAGTGGTTAGAATGTCATGCTAGGATCTGGTTGATCCAGATTTTAATTCTCATGTTGCCATGGACACTCACTGGGTTACCTTGGGCCAGTCAACTAATCTAACCCATAGATGTGTTGTGAGGATAAAAAGGAGGAGAGGAGAACAATTTAAGCTACTTTGAGTTCCCATTGAGGAGAAAGGCAAAGTATAAATAAATAAATATCTCAAGGTTAAACAAAATTTGAGTCCAGTAGTACCTCAAAGACTAACAAAATTTTCCAGGGTGAATCAAAGCTTTCATGAGTCAAAGCTCACTTTGTCAGACACTATTCTCAGTATTATATTATATAAATAATACCTAGTCTTTTGCATGTCCTTTGTGTACCTATGTAAGTTTTTTTAATGAGATTGATGGCATTTTCCAGTACAAAGGAAATGAGAATACAGAGATTTTACCACCTGCATCACCTGATCAATGGGAATGCTCATCTTCACCAAATGACTACCAGTAAGGATCATACATATGTAAAAAGATGATTTTGATAATGGTAGATTCTAATGTCAGTCTTGCTGTGGTGGTTAGAATGGAATTTTCCATTACTAAAGAATTCCGACATACCATCCACGTGTTCACACACTAACAGGGAGGGAGAGCAGGCACGAGACCTCTTGCCCTGTCCCTGCTTCCACATAATCACCAAGTGGCCTGCATGGGGTAAATGTGCAGAGGAAATGCTAGTGTGTACTCCCCGGATTGTGGAGACATGGTGTGTATGCAGGCATTTCCTCCAAGTGTTTGCCTCATGTAGACCACACAGGGATTCCATGTAAATGGTGGGTGGGCCCAACATACTTGTGTCTGCTCTTCCTCCCCATATGGTGAGTGAACTTGTGGATGGGACTTCTGCTTAGGGCTAGTGTATACAATGTCAGCCCCTGCTGTGGTGGTTAGAACAGAATAGACTGGGGCTAAGTAGAGTGATAGTTGGAAACAGTTGAAGGCTGGAGGTATTTCAGTTACATTATCACTATTATTATAATCTCTTATCTGTAGCAATTTAAAAAATACACCTAAGGTACTAACAGTGCAGTCCTAACTAGAGTTACACCCTTGTAAACCCATAGTGTATTAGAAATGCATACTTTCTGATGCACATGTTTGATTTGTACATGTAGGCTTGCTTTCATACTCAGTTTTACCTTTCTAGACCAAGCTGTATATGTTTTGTTGCCCTGTTTCAAGGTTAGTATGCTGTATATGGAATTCTATTTTTTAAAAGTCAAATATCTTTAAAAGATGTTTTTATACAGCATCTTAGAAGTAGTGCAAAGGCTTTAAAAATTAAAAAGGGAAGAGTAAACTGTGTCAGACATTAAAGAAGAAGAAAAAAATCTATAGCCTGAGTGACTGTGAGTGATGATTAATATACGAAGTATTTTAAGTAAATGAGCAGTCTAATGCCCAGTGATTGAAGCAGGGAAAATAATGGTCTAAAAGCACTGCAATTTTTTAGGTGTAATTGAAATTCTGAAAATCATCACTTTTCTGCTAAGAAGCCTCTCATTATCGCATGTTATACATTTGTCAAAGACTAGATGCCTTCACTGGTATTATTTAATTTTGCCATTTTTATTAGGTGTCCCTTAACATAATGCTTCTTTTTAAAACCTCATTTTCTCCCTTTATTTCCCTGCGTGTGAGAATATACTTTGTCATATTCAATTCATGTAACCTATTAATTATTGCCTCAGTTGCAGCTTTCTCTCTTTGTTTTGAAGTCTACTTCCCCTCCCTCTTTTGTTGATAGCAATTTACAGATTTTACAAGAAGATGGAAGATCACCATTCATGTGTGGGAAAAGTAAGGGGGAAATGGGGAAGTGGCATTCCATGTACCAAACAAGTTGTCTGAGGGGGAGATCATATTTTTGTAGGCCTAGAACTGTTACTCACAGTGAAGTTGAATATTCTGTAGTCTGAACATAAAAAAAAAATGGTATTTTTCAGGTTTGGGTATATTTCCGGATCTCAATATTGATATGGTATTGACATTCGGGGTGGGGGGGAATCAGGATTTTTTTGGCTCCCTTATACCCTATGGAGACCATTATAGTCAATGGGCTTCCCATAAGCTATAGTGGAGAATCAATCTAGGGGAATCTGGGGCTCTGGAGTGGCCTTTTTTGAGGTAGAGGCACCAAATTTGCAGCATAGTCAAAAAAGCAGGGGGTCCAATTCTATGGGCCTCAGAAGAAGGTGCCCCCATCCTCCATTGTTTCCAATAAAGGGGGGGGGAAGGCATTTAAAGGGATGTGGTCCCTTTAAATGCCTTCTCCAAGCTGTGATGCAAGTCCATTCCACATCATGGTGAGTGAACTCAAAAATTTAAATGACTTCTCCAAACCCCAGCACAGGATGAACTCTGAAGGCATTTAAACTTTAAAGGCCTTCTTGCCCTGGTGAGTGAGAGTTCACTCCTGTAACTGTGACTATCTGGTGGCTATTTTCAGATAGCCAAATCAATAGCCGTCTTGGTGATCAGCTGAAAAAATTCCTGATAAATACTGATAAGGTATTTATCAGATTTTTTTTGTCTCAGTTTATACCAAGCACATACCTCTAGTCTGAAGATCAGTTGTAATTCCAGAAGAATCCTAGGCAGTTCTGGAGGTTGACAGACCTACTGTTGCGAAAGTGTGGGAAAGGTAGAGCATTCTTCATACCTGCACACATCCTGGTTGTTGGGGTTTTTTTTAGATAAATGTGAAAAAAATCTAAAACAAATTGTATTTGGGGTCTATTTACTACCCTAATCCAAATTCCACTGTATTTTAGGATAGCCAGCCTTGGCTGGGAGGGAGGGGTAGAAATCCAATACATAAATAAAATAAAATAAATAGTAAAATGTTGCTGAAAAAATAAGCTAGTAGTGACAGAAGACAGTGTGCTTCTCAATACCCAGCTCCTATTTTAAAAATATTTTTTTTATTAATGACTTTTTAAAATATAATTGTAGGGGAGGGTTATGTGTATGTGGAGCACATACCTTTCTGTTGTTTGTGCCAACCTACAGACAACTAAAACACTTCATGTTCATGCTTCCCTGAATCAGTTTCCTCTGGAAAAAAAACAACGGGACATCTTTTATCCCAATATGTCACACTGAGATCACTTTGTACCTCAGGTGCTTTTTACTGGGGGGAGAGCACACAGTGACCCAAGAATAATGTAAACAAACAAAGAAACAAACCTCAAAGAATGACAGACTGAGAACAATAGTAAACACATCTGTTAAGAATACTACACAGGTCTGTTAAGTGGCACTTAATCCCAGGAAAGCATTCCTGAGATTGCATTATTGTTGCAGCATAAACTGTGGGAGAAAGTACTTGATCCTGGATCTCCTTGATCCTAATCTAACAATCTAACCACTAGGCCACAGCGGTCTAGGGAAGAAGCATGGCAAAGCTGTATGAGGCACTTTACTAGCTGTGTGAAGAATTGCAATTTTTTTTTTTAAAAGTTCTGCTGTTCATATTGTTTTTTAAAATAATAGTAAATGCAATAAATTGGACTTTGGATATATTTGAGACTTCTTAAGAAAAATGGCAACATGGCTTTGGCAGTCTAATATTTCCAACAACTCTTTGAGTTGACAACAACCAGAAAGGGGGGGGAGTTCCTCCCCTTAATTTGTTTGGTGCAGTGGTTAAGTGCGTGGACTCTAATCTGGGAGAACCGGGTTTGATTCCCCACTCCTCCACTTGCACCTGCTGGATGAAACCTTGGCCAAGCCATAGTTCTAGCACAGCTGTTCTTGAAAAAGAGCAGTTTCTGTAAGAGCTTTCTCAACCCCACCTACCGCACAGGGTGTCTGTTGTAGGGAGGGGAAGGAAAAGGAGTTTGTAAGCCACTCTGAGACTCCTTTGGGTAGTGAAGGGTGAGGTATACAGCCAATCTCTTCTTCTTCTTCTTTGAATAGATTCTCTGTCGGATGTCATTTACCAGGTGATGTTATTTACCTCCATGCCATGAAAAGCTGCAACTGCCCTCTTCCACATATTAAGCCTGTATGAAAGGTGTAGGACATTACTCCACTTCAGGCTGTTAGCAACCCTGCTAACTCCAAGAACATGTGTCAGAATTGGGCTCTGCTGACTGTCATGTTGACTAATGTTTCCATTTGTTTCATTCATTTCCGTCTTTGTAGTGTACTTTCATTTTTAGGTCGTTATGACCATTTGGTCTCATCTCTTTCTAGCCCTCTCTGCCATAAATTCCAAGGGATGGGAAGAGTTGGTGTGATTGCCATATATCTCTGTGTATGTTTAGTTAGCTTTGATTGTAACAACTTTCCCATGAGAACGGGCCCCAAGATATCTGGCCCTCGAAAGCCTCTCATCATCGGTTGTTGGATAATAAACTTTTGTAGTGCTGGGTAGTATGAAGAGGGAGAATGAAAGAGGGGGAGAGAGCGAATGCCCACTGCATGACCATTGCATTGTGGGATACTGATCTATTGCCTATACAATACCTAATCCTTGATCTGTTCTTTAGTCCGAACAAGAGATCTCTCTTGTGCACATCTAAATCTCTGTTTCTAATAAAGCTTTCATAAAAGACTATTAGACTGAGAGTGGATTAACTCAAGGGCCTGACACCTGTGCAGAACTGAATTATTTTGTATGGTTATTGGTAAGATTTTATCTTGGCTTTTTTTTTGGACCCCTATAAATCAAAAGGTATGCTTTAAGCCATGTAGGAAGTTTATTTCGGGGGGGGGGGAGATGATAAAACATATACTTTATATTATCTGAGACATGTAAAGTTTTTGTCTCAGGACCATTCCCAAATAAGGACACAGAACAATCATATTTGAGTTTAACTAGTTTATTAAAATGGCTGATCTATATCATCAGATACTATACTACTTTAAAGTGAGGGCTGTGCAAGGCAGCCCATGACTACCATTAGAGAAAATCCACCCAAGATCCAAATTTGCCCCAGCAGTTATACTGCTCTGGTTTATCCTTCCTTGCATGTAAAATGTGACCAAGAAGCACCAAGAAGTGCCAGGCTTCATCACTCTTCATTAATGTGTGTCACATAGACAGCTAAGGGTCTGGCTGATGCTGTTCCTCACTAAGGATATTTCCTTCCAAACCCACCCAATGGGCTATTACAGGAACTGTCCTCCATCAATACTTGATGCCTCAAGATGCTGGACAATTCATCCTACCTATCATGTGCAACCCACTCTATTACTGCCATCCACAGTTATGGCCTACTTCATTACAGGGCTTTTCCTCTTGAGACATGAAATTGGTGAAAAATGCTCCCATGAAAAGTAAAGCATAGGATAACCCCAAATTACTGTTTGGCCCCTAGAGACCAGCTACTCTCCAGCAGCATGTGGCAAATGCCTTTGTGGGGAAGACAGGAAGTCTCTTTCATGGCTTTTCCATGGTCATTCCTCATAGGCTGAGAGATTAACTACTCCAGATAATATGGTCCTGTGCCTTATTTGAATTACAGAAGGGACTGGGACAATAGGATTCCCCAGCCCCAAAGGCCATGCATGAATTTGTTGTAATAAAGCTTGAAGAGTTAATCCCATTGCATTTTGATAAACCTAAACTGACAACAAATTAAAAAAAAATCATGACTAGCCCCCTTGTGACAGCCAATTTGCTGATGAAAATATATATTAATTTAAAAGTCATCTCATTTACAATATCCACTTTTAAAGAGTACTAAGGGTAAAGATTCACATTACATTAGTGTGTGTACTGATTAGATCACTGGTAAAATATAATCATTTTCTTCATAAAGTGCTGAAGTGTTTGTTAGCTACAAAGGTGTGCAGATTTCCAATAGCGTTAGCTAACATTTGTCCAATTATCCTAATGGAGAACCTGCACCTAAATACATAATGGCCATGAAACAATGTAATGTAGCTGGGGGGGGGATATCTACTTTTCCTTCATCAGCAAAAGTAAATATCATTCTTGTGGCACAGCCAGGTAAATATCATTTCATTTATCAGAACAAGAAGGGGAAAATACAGAGTGACCTATTTTCTTTTGCCATTTTATCCAACAGCTCCATTAAATCAAATGGCACGTATTAAAACAACTACAAAAAAGCAGATAATAGCTTTTTCTTGTATTGTCTCATTCAGCCCTGGTAATGCTGCAAAAAGTTATAAAACTCATTTGTATCAGCTCATTACAGTGTCATCTCATTTTTTTGCCTTTCCTACAAAGTTACCAATAAACTCTAGGGATATCATAGATCATGCCAATAGGAATTTGAGCAGCATCCAGCTGTTGAAGGTTACTATTACATTCACCAGGTACTGAGAATAAAGAGGAACAGTTTTACCATTTCCTTCTCACCATCAGATGCTACAACCATGGTATTCACACAGGGCCTCCCTGATTTATTGGGGCTGGCCAGAAGTAAGTGTGGCCAGCTAGAAATGGTAGGGGAGGGAATGGCAGCATGACATAGCCAAATCTTGTCAGATCGTGGAAGCTAAGCAGGGTTGGTACTTAGATGCAAGCCCACAAAGGAAGACTCAGCAGAGGAAGACAATGGCAAACCATCTCTGTTTCTCACTGGCCTTGAAAACTCCTTGCTGGGAGGTTATCCCTTGATGGCATCAGAAGTGGTAAGGGACATGCCAGCAACAGGTTGCAGTGACTATGATATGAAGTTAGAACTTCACAATCTCAGTGGCTTGGGGAGGGCTTTGAATGTTGCATTTGTCTACACATTTTAGTTTCATTTTGTATGTTATTGGTATCAGGTTGCCTAATTTTCATTGTTTTATTTTTATGTATATACCACTTTTCTCCACAATGGAGACATAACAAATATGAATGGTGGTAATAATGAACAAATAACATAAATGTGATTAAATGAGGGGCAGAGTTGCACATGCTTAATAATGACTTCTGTTTAGTCTTGAAAAAGTCCAGGGTTGACAAGACAGGCAGGTTAGTGGGGAGAGGGAAAAAACTGGTCCAATAATATAGATTGGGATACCGCCATAAATTAACACTGACAGAAAGATTTCTATTAATGGAGCATGACGTTATTCCCTTGTTCTCTCACTATAGACAAAAACACCTCCCAAATGCTGCTCCACAAGGTGAGGGACCACCAGGAACAAAACACAAGGGCAGTCAGAAATTGACAAAAGTTGTTCCCCTTTCTGCTAGCAGAAAGGTTTGTTGGGATCCAACCCATAATCTCCAGCCTCAGTAGCTGAGGCAGCAGTGTTATGCTGAGTGTTATGCTGAGGCAACCAGTATCATAATGCCCCTGTATACATCATTGGTGCGACCTCATTTAGAGTACTGTGTACAGTTCTGGTCGCCACACCTCAAAAAGGATATTATAGCTTTGGAAAAAGTGCAGAGAAGGGCAACTAGAATGATAAAAGGGTTGGAACACCTTCCCTATGAAGAAAGGTTAAAATGCTTGGGGCTCTTCAGCTTGGTGAAACGACGGCTGAGGGGTGACATGATCGAGGTTTATAAGATTATGCATGAGATTGAGCAGGCTGAGAAAGAAGTACTTTTCTCTCTTTCTCACAATACAAGAACTCGTGGGCACTCCATGAAATTGCTGAGCAGTCGGGTTAGAACAGATAAAAGAAAGTACTTCTTCACCCAAAGAGTGATTAACACATGGAATTCACTGCCACAGGAGGTGGTGGCAGCTACAAGCATGGACAGCTTCAAGAGGGAATTAGGTAAACATATGGAGCAGAAGTCCATCAGTGGCTATTAGCCACAAGGTATAGATAGGAACTCTCAGTCTGGGGCAGATGATGCACTCTATTCTTGGTGCTGGGATGGGCAGTATTGGGAGGGCTTCTAGTGTCCTGGCCCCACTGCTGGACTTCCTAATGGCACCTGGTATTTTTGGCCACCATGTGATAGAGTGTTGGACTGGATGGGCCATTGGCCTGATTCAATACTGGCTTCTCTTATGTTCTTATCTGTTCACATTGCTAAGTGGAGTGATGGGGGTTGGGGGGTGACAACAACTGTTAGTTAATTACACTGATGCAGCCACTAGTATGGAAAATGATGTTCAACTTAATGAGTGTTTGGGTGCAGCCACATAGGTCTGATTGCTATGCTAGAGCTATATCTCTGCTGTGTCCTCTCAGGCTGAATAGCAAGTCCAGGCAGAAATGGGTGCCAGCAGAGAATGGGAGCCGGTGTTCCAACAATGGTCTGTAATTTTTTTTCTGCACTATAAGAATAGATCTAAATTTACAGAGCCTGCTCTTGAAGAATTTCTTTCACATTGGATGCCATAATGTTCCTAGTAGACTGATCTCCTTGCACTTTAATTCAGATTAATGATGTTGTTGCATAAACAGCGTTCCGTGCACCTTGGTGTTTAGTCATGCCGGCCACATGACCACGGAAACGTCTTCGGACAGCGCTGGCTCTTCGGCTTTGAAACGGAGATGAGCACCGCAACCCTAGAGTTGGATTCGACTGGCTTTCGAGCAAGGGAACCTTTACCTTTACCTGCATCTTAGGTTGGCACTTAAAATACCATTTAATGCCATGGTGGTCATCAAAACTCCTGCACGAATTCCAAAGGAATTAAATTACCTAGGGAGGAAAAAGAGCTAAGAACTGTGTGGTTTTAATGTATCAGAATATGTTAAGCACTTTTCCTTTGGGTACCTGAACATAGAAAAGATCATTCATCTTTCTTATAGTCTGAGAAAATTCATTTACACAAGTCTTACCAACAGCTGAATCTGAGCAGACAGTCCTCTCTTAACACACTTCATACAATATTATTTAAAACAAACAAACAAAAAAACCCCAATCTATTAGTATCTCCAGCTGATGACT
Organism: Gekko gecko; assembly: GCA_029375565.1. Taxonomy (NCBI): domain Eukaryota; kingdom Metazoa; phylum Chordata; class Lepidosauria; order Squamata; family Gekkonidae; genus Gekko; species Gekko gecko. Next base: position 58,196 of record JAPDNY010000164.1, on the reverse strand, counting down.
TTTGAAAGCAATTTCCAGTATTAACTGAATAGCTAGTTTCACTCTGATGCTCTGGAAGTCCTCCCCACCACAGAATCAGTGGCCATGGCCTCATCCTTTGCCATGAAACCTGCTGGGTGCCCTAAGCTCTTCTTCTGCATGGGGTGGTAGTTTACTTCACCATCATCTCTAGGATGGTCTTGGTGTCTGCTTGGCATGCAGGATACTTCTGCTGGCTATTGCCGGGGGGGGATCAATCACCTAAGTCAGGTAACTTTTGACCAAAGGTACATGGCCATGATCTCAGGTGTTGAATCCTGCAATTAGTTTTTGCAATTGTGAGAAATGTGTGGGTGTAAAAAGCAGGGAATATATCCACAGTCAGTGATTTACAGCATATATCCAACTATACAAGGGCAAAGACAGAAATATGAGCTGTAAGTGATTCTTGGCTCATTTTAATGACCTGACCATGAAGAATATGTGCCTTCGCCAGTGAGTAAGAAATTTTAGTCTGCCAGCTACACAGATGCAAAAGTGGCAAACATCAGCATACAGCGTACAAGTGTGGGTTATTTATCAAGACCCTAAAGCACAAGTGGCTACTTTATAGTTGCAAAATTGCTTGGCACAGTGATTAACAACAACACAAATGTACTCAGGCAAGTGGGCTTGACTCATGTAAATGAGAAGTTTGATCAATATAACTTTGACTGGCAATCATGTTCATGTTCAAGTTCTTAGTATTCTTGATAGGAAGCACTTATAATGTCTAATTTTTATATTGTGTGAGGATCACTTCTGTGTGGATTGATACTATGGTGCTCTCATGACATTTGTAGGAAAGAACTACAATCACTGGCATGGAATTAGAGTCAGGTGGGTAGCCATGTTGGTCTGAAGCAGCAGCAGAAGTGCACAGGAAAACTTATACCCAGAATAAAGCTTTGTTGGTCTTAAAAGTGCCACACTGGACTCAGACTTTGCTCTGGCTTGTCATTCCATGACATTCTCTGCTCTAGGTACTTCCCTCTAAAAACTAGTTATGACAGGAATAGATAAAGTTGCTCAATATAGGTAGGATTAATTGGTCAAAACCTTGAGGCATCACAGAGTTGGGACTATACACAGAGCAGCATCAGTCATCTATTAGTTGTCCATGTAGCATGCTGGGGTGGTGGTGAAGCTCACCACCTTTAAGCAGAGTTATATTTTCTCTTGAGATAAAAGGCCGAAACTGGCTTAGTTAGTAGCCACACTTTGGTTGCCTATTTCCCTCACAAGCTTTCTTCTTCTCAAATGCAGGGCACTGTTTTGATTTCAGCAATTTCATTATCAAGCTGACTGAGGTGGAATTTCTAAAGAGTTTTATGTAACTTTTTAAAGCCTTTGGATAATTCTGCCAGAGCCTGCTGTGCTAAACAGGCTACTTGTTCTATTCAGAAGGCATGGTTCCCATGGTCCTGCAATCCTACTTGAAGAAATGTAGAACATTTATGAATGCAGCATGTGAGTATTTATGGGACAAAATTGATTATATCCCAAATTAGCAGAATTGTTCTCTCTGATCCCCAGCATTTTCACAATGTTCATGAACCTGCTTAAATAATTTATTTACCAGATAAGAGAATATATTATAGCAAGTGGTTGATTTAAGACCTGTTCATTTTTATTGCTCATAACAGAAATATGGCTTCAAATATAATCCCATGTTTTTACCACATAATAAAAAGTGATAATATATTAATCATTAGATGAGCATTAAACTTCCACAGCTCGTTCTTCTAAATATTCAACAGTAGTGACATTTTTTTCTTTCTCACATAGATTTATCATTGAACTGAAGAGGTTATATCTGTATACAAAAGAGCTTGTTTCCAAAGGCTGAGTTCCAACCCATATCAACAATATCTCTTCCCTTTTTTGGCATTCATGTATTCATCATATACTATATATATACGTAGCATTAATTAAGAAATATTTTATAAGGAAAGAAGCAAGGCAAATCTATATATGATCATTGTGGACCTAAAACAAACTCTTTGAAGTCCCTAATCTTCTTCTTCCTTCCACCTTCCATCTTTTTCCTTCAGGATATGCTGTGAAAGTCTTTGGGGGGGAGGACTGGCGTTGAACAACAAAATGATCAACATCAACTCATGTGTGCTAATATGGTTGCCAGATGCTGGACTAGACGGGCCATTGGCCTGATCCAACATTGGCATCTCTTATGTTCTTATGTTCAAAATGGCTGACAAATATCTAATTTATCCAAACTAACTGGTATGTTTTACACACACACACACAGAGAGAGAGAGAGAAAAGAGAGAGAGAGAGAGACTTGCATACAGAAGAGGAAGGAAAACAGGCATCAAACTCTGTCTTGTTTGAAATGATTTCATGAAAGATCTGACAGAGGGGAAGGAACAGGGCACTTCGTAGCAACTCTGTCCCATCTTAATTTATCATAACTAAAACCAGGGCTCTTTTTTTGTAGCAGGAACTCTATGCTGACTAAAACATTTAGTTTAGGGGGAGGGGAGGAACTCTCCTGAAGAGAGAAGGGAGTGGTGGTAATCATAAAGCAGTTTATATACATAACATACATTCCCACTCACCCCTTCACGTGAAGAAATGCCCACGTATTAGGAAAGAATCAGTCAACCCAATGTGTGGATTATCACAGAGGGGCTTCCTTGAGGTATTTTGGTGGGGACTTGGGAGGGGGAATTATCCCCCCTTCCATTTTTAGTTAATCTCCTTACAAGTTACTCTGATTGGAACACATTAAGTTTATGTGGTAGAGGAACAGGTTTGCTATGGAAAGTGGTGTCATCCTATGGCATGGCCTCAGGGGGAATAAGCAGTCCCTTAGGCAGTAGAGCTTCCTTGTGAAGATGTTTGTGGCAACTGGGTGGGAGAAGGGAACTTATGTCCTCCCTCTTTAATTTTTCTCCTTCCAAGATACTCTAAGTAGAACACATTAGATTTATGAGGGAGGGTAAGGCAGACTAAATATATAAGATCACTGTGAATAAGTGGCCCCCATATTATGAAGAGAGTCCCCATCCCAGCCTGAGGCATGGAAAGGGCTGAAGGAGGAGGCACTACAGTGGGGCTTTCTTGAGGGAAATTTGAAGAAGGGCTCTTCAATCTTCTTCCTCTCTCCCCTCTCTTTTTCTTCTGCTCCTCCAACCCGCCTTGCAACCTTTAGAGCCCTTCTGGGTAGCTTGTGGAGGCTCACAGAAGGTGGCTTGGAGCAGGAGTAACAGCTTCCCTTGGGATGTGGTCTAAAGAACTCTGCAGCCAAGACTTCTGTGCCAGCAGCCAGCAGCTTCACAATCATCTGAAGGTGGCTACAGTAGTAAAAGCCACCAGGCTTGCACTCCCTGGGGGCTTTGAGTACTTACATAATGAAAAGAAGTGTCAGCTTATAGTGGTGCCGCTTGTCTTCCAGGAGAGACTCAACTATAAAATACCAGACTTTTATATGTCTGGTTTATTCTCTCTCTTTTTTTCTGGTCAGAAAGTGAAAAAAACTGGACTGTCCAGTACAAAAGCAGACACCAACAGCCATACTAGTAATTAAAAGCTGATAGGAAGACAAGAAAAGAGCGACACAGTAACAAGAAACAGAACAAGGTGTATCTTCAGGGTCTGGGTTGGCTCTCAGATAGCAGAAGCTTTTCAGAGAATAAAGCTCAGTTGCTCAGATGACAAGATGAAGGCATAGTGATTTCCCAAGATCCATCCATCAACTGAGTGTTCAAAGGAAATTAATGAAACAGTTCTGTACTTTGAATGTTGTGCTGCTGCACTGCTTGGTACTCTGTAGATATTCCTTATGACACCTCAGACACAAGTCTATCAGAATGTGGCAAATAAATAGGCTCAAGATTTGCTCTAGATCTTGGGGACCCTGAGCAAAGATTCCCACCAGCATGCCACCCTCCATGCATATGTAACCCATGTTATTTTCTCTTTAACAAATTATTTCTATGAAAAAGTTTAGAATTTAGAGCCTAGGGAGCAAAAGGTCACAGAGCAGAGTTCCTCCTGTATTGCCTGCTGCACGGGCCCAATGCTTTCAGTCAGTCTGGGCAGCAGCAGGAGAGAAAAAAGTCTAGAGCTTGGCTAAGGAAACTACTACCAGGGGGAAAATACATAGTAGAATTTCCCTTTTACAAAATATTATAAAGGAAGGGTTTCTCAAACTGTTAGTTGAATTGTGGTTAAGATAATAGTTTAAAACTCTTTCCCTGAGTCAGCCTGGTCTGTAGCAGGAGAGAGACTGCCCAGAGCTTGACTGAGGGAACTGCTAATTACTTTGCAGGGCCAAGCCAGAAAAGCATGAAAAGCAGGAGCCATCAAAGAGCACAGAAGTGAAGTAGCAGCCCTGCACTTCTCTAAGTGAATATTATGGACTTTCTGTTTTTCTTTGTGTTAGGATTTCCCTTTGTACAGAGAGCCCTTTCTAAGGGCACTTAAGATCCTGTCTCTGCAAATGTTGCTATGTTCATAGCAATTATGATTCAGTTATACCTGTGGTTGTGAAGTCATTCAGTTTGATAAATGTTTGTTACTGTTATAGTTACTGAAAACTATAATACCTTGAATTTTTTTTGAAGCAATGTCATGATTGCTTGCTAAGCCACAATGGTGCTGCCATTTATTGGCTTGATTCTCCCCTGCCTCAGGTAGTCAAGTGAAAAAGATAATTAAGGAGCGGGATCTATGTAGCCAAGTTTCTGCTGGGCTGCACACACAGTCCTTATGATTCTTTCACTTCAAGGGCCATTGGTGGCAGAAAGATTGATTTGCTCACTGCTTCTTTATAGAAATGGCTGCTGAATTGCCTATGACAAGAGGCCAGTAGTGGAAGGGGATGAGGCGAGTAGGTCCCATTGGGCTGTGAAGTTACACATATGAAACACTGACGACAGTGGAACCCAATTATATTTTTGTATTATTGCTGAGCTACAGAATTACTTCAGAATGACCACATAATGATGGGCAACATCCTTTGTGACATACAGTCCTTCTATTTTTAGGGAATTATGTAATTGTAGCACTGAAAGTGACAAAATTTCTGAAAATTCTGGTTTGTTCAAGATTTGGGGCAGCCCCTGAAACAAACCCTGTACCAAGCCAAAAATGTGCCAAACCAAACTGGCCAGTTCGGATCCTCCTTTTTCCTGGCTGCAGAAAGGGGGGGGATCACCTGGGAAAGGTTAAATGGCTGACAGCCATTTAACCCATCTGTTTTACTTCTCCCCATTTTGAAGGGGGGAAGTGAAACTGATAAGTTTAATGGCTCACAGACATTAAGTTTAAATGGTTGCCTAAAAGTGGGGCAGGTGCACCTGTCAGCTGTGAACCATTTCACTGGCCCAATTTGGTCCCTCCCCCACCTGGAAACAAGGAAAGTGAAATCAACCAGTGAAATGTCTCATAGCCATTTAAACTTAACAGGCCAGTTGCAGACCCGTGCTACTCAGCTGTTAGGTTTAAATGGCCCAAATAGCCAAACCAAACCAAAACAGACATTTGTTTGGGGGATCCAGACAGGGCCAAGTTCATGCTGAATTTTGGCTCATGAACTGGTTTGTGCCCATCCCTAATTCAGAAACAACAGAAGATATATTGAAGTATATTAGAAGAGCACTTTAGCTCCTGTCAAGCATAGATTTTAATTCAAAGGCGCTCAACAGCAAAAACCTTAAAATATGGGAAATAGTTCATGGCATTTAATTTTAAATGAGAATGTATTGGCCAGCTTCATTTATCTTATATAATACATTAATGCATTTTTAGACACCAGTTTCTCTGGCTATTTTACCCATGCATCTGATGTGTAGTTCTTCCATACACACAGAAAGCCTGCATCATAATGGTGCAAGTTTAATATCAGTTCATGTCTGCAATTAATATCTTTTACTGTGTGGATGTCACCCAAAGGTACTTTTCTATTTTGAGACTCCATGCAACAAGTGTAAATCTAAAATACTCTTAGCTCTCTGAAGGTACATGCTATATCTTCACAATACTGTCAAGAAAAGTGGGGAAGATGTCAATAATTATATTCTGGTGAAGGCTTTCATGGCCAGAGTTCATTAGTTGCTGTAGATTTTCCAGGTTGTGTGGCCGTGGTCTTGGCATTGTAGGACCTGACGTTTCGCCAGTAGCTGTGACTGGCATCCTCAGAGGTATAACACAGAAAGATGGCGTACTCTCTATGTCAAGCAGAAAAATGGTAGGCAGGTAATTTATATCTATCCTGGAAGGTGAGGTAGGACTGAGTCATTATCTTGTAGTAGTTCTCCAGGCTATGAACATGCTAATGAAGGAGTTTTCCTGAGGAGATTCTTTTGTCTATGGATTGTTTCCTGAAAAACACAAAATGCTCTACAGCTGACAATACTACTACAGATAAGATTAGAGTTTCAATAGCCATTCCGCACACAAAAGAACCTCCTCAAGAAACAGGAAAGCTCCTCAGGAAACAATCCATAGACAAAAGAACCTCCTCAGGAAAGCTCCTCTATTAGCATGTTCATAGCCTGGAAAACTACTACAAGATAATGACTCAGCCCCTACCCCACCTTCCAGGGTAGATATAAATTACTTGCCTGCCATTTTTCTGCTCACCCTGACACAGAGAGTACCTCTGAGGATGCCAGTCACAGCTACTGGCAAAACATCAGGTCCTACAATGCCAAGACCACGGCCACACAACCTGGAAAATCTACAGCAACTAATAATTATATTGTCAAATGCATTTGCTTTGTACTGTTTTGCTAGGCTGATTTAGCCCCACAAGCTATGTGCCAGCAATCTATCAAAGGAAAAAGTAATTCACTCACTCTTACACCCAGACAAAATTTACCCACCAAGTTGTTGTTGTTTACAAAGAGAATATACGGGTAACTTACAGAGAAACATGGTAATGGAATGTGGATATGCTAGGCTAACAATAGCGTTGAATGAATGTTAATCATTCCTGGTTGGATCCCATCCAAACATCCTCACCTCCTCCTTCTGCTGCATGAAATACTCCCCATATGAAATACAGGAATATGGACAACCCCTAAGACCAGCATAAGAGAGAGTTGGCAAGCTACTGGGGGGGGGGCAAAAATTCCTCCTCTTGTGTGTATAGATCTTTTCAGTGGGATGCAGCCTTCTATTTGATACTTGTTCTGTAGTTTTTCCATATCAAGTGTTCCATGACATATTTGTATGAATGTGCAGATTTGTATATTTAACATATTTATTTATTTTATACATATTAAAGACATGTTTTAATTTGTGGTTCCATAATACTCTGTCAGGGAGCTGCGGTGGCTCAAGTTGTTAAGACGCTGAACTGCAGGCTGTGGAAGGTCAGTAGTTCAGCAGTTCGAGACCCGGGTGCCGCATGACGGGGTGAGCTCCTGTCTCTAGTTCTAGCTCCTGCCAACCTAGCAGTTCGAAAGCAAGAAATTGCAAGTAGATAAATAGGTACCACTTCGGTGGGAAGGTAACAGCGTTCCGTGCACCTTGGTGTTTAGTCATGCCGGCCACATGACCACGGAAATGTCTTTGGACAGCGCTGGCTCTTCGGCTTTGAAACGGAGATGAGCACCGCAACCCTAGAGTCGGATTCGACTGGCTTTCGAGCAAGGGAACCTTTACCTTTTTAATACTCTGTCAATGATAATGTGTACCTAATGCATTTATCCTCCCATGCCCCCCCCCACAAAGTCTGGCATATACCAACAGAAATGGGTGAAAAGAACATGTACATACTTCCATGCCATAATATGTACTGTTTGGATCAAAATGGCATATGCTTTTCACATTCCTATCAGGGAGGAATGCCAATTGCTGATCACAGACTACAAACTGATTACTGTGCCTTCTGCTGTATATAGATGCATATTCAAGTGCAAGCCCACTGGAGCAAAAATATATTACTGCTATCAGTCATATAGCACAAGTTGAAACTTAACATGGGACTGACAGAAGCCATAAGGTGATAAGTGTATAGCAATACAGAAGCATAATTCCCATCACCACCACTTCCCTAATTCTCCCATAAGTTTTATCCTTTCCTTTCTCAGTAACTGTATCCTTCAGCTAGAAAATTGTGCTATTTGTATCAGACTTCTGTTAAATTTTGTCTAAGCAGGACCAGGCTCAAATTTTGATTTCAGTGAATTAAATTGCTACATACCATACAGGTAAAAGGAAGTTTAGGTTCATTTATGTTTGCCACATAAACTGCCAGACCTAAGGTGTATCCAGATGGACATCTCAACACTCAAGGAAAACAGATGAACTAAAATTATGAGTCATACATGTCACTGAGATAAAGCCATGGAATCAGAACCAGTCACAATATATACATCTCTTGACATATGATTGTGTCAGCATGTGCCCAGTCTGGGCTGGTTCCAGGACCCTGAACAACAGAGCATGACTGTCAAGAAACTGGTCATTTTAAACAGTTCCTTGTTAAATTCAAACAATGGTTCAAGATGAGGCCTAGCACAAAAACATGGAAGTTTCTCTCTTTAAGAACTTAAGTCGTCTTCCGATCTTGGAGATCGGCATGGCAGTCGTCTTCTCCCAAGGTTCCAGGAGTAGCCTGCCAGTGCCTGCGGCTGGGTGGGGGCACGATCATCAGTGCCACCCCAGGCATCCTTGGGTTGGACTCCAAGCCAAGGGGCACTAGAGGACCCCCCTCCAGCGAGTCAAGCCAGAAAGGGGGGGTTACTCCAGCCCCAATGGGCCCGCCATAGAACGTCCTGAGTGGGAATAAGATCAGCACATCGGAGCAAGCATGCAGTAATCAAGCGATTATGAATGCAGAGAGACAATCACTAAAAATGTGAGTTGGAGTATAAGCGAAAACCACCCACAAAGACTGTGCTCCCCCAAAAGGAAATGGGGGGGACTTCCCCCACTGAGGACTATTTGCAAGAAATTTTAAAGCCAGAAAAAGGGGGGGGGCAGTAAAAAGCAGATGAATGAAAATAAAGAGACTGTAAAAGCTTACCGTTTGGATTAAGAACTTCTAGAGACTTTGACAAACTTTTATAAAATGTAAACAACGGAGCTCCCACCCACCTGGCAATGTCGCTGGTGGGTGGGGGCTCTTTTGATGCTCCGATAGAGTGGAGATGGCAACGGTTGGGACGCTATGCATCCTGGTTGGTTGGGGGTGGAGCCAGCTGCTTCAAAGGACCAGGCTCGGATCTCACCCTCTGTCAGTTGCTCCGCGTGCTCGTCTTGCAGGGAGCACGCAGAGTGGAGCTTTAGCACTGGCCTTCTGACTGCCTCAGCCTGCAGCCCAATAGTTGGCCCGAGTGGAGTAGAGGCAGCTGGAGTCCCGGTGATTTAATGGGCTGATTTTTTAGTTGCTTGGGGTGGCAGCAGCATTTATCCGCCTGCTTGCTGGCTCCAAGCATGTGGGGGTTTCCCCTTTTCATGGTTGGCCGATTTCACCATTGTGGGGTGCCTGGTGGTGGCAGCGGAGCTCTCAGCAGGTGGTAGCTGGTCCCCAGATCCTTGACGGTGGTGGCTGGTCTTTGGGGCCCAGGGCTGTGGTGGCAATCGGCATGCTGAGGCGGCACACAGTGGGGCTTCTTTGTTTTTTGTTGTTTTTTTTTAAAAAAAGACACACACAAACACATTTTGCAAATAGCCTTGGGTTAGCTGTGGTAGTTTGGTGAGGCTGCCAGAGGGCCCAGTTACCCCTTCCCCTTTACTTGATTCCTCCCCCCCAGGAGCCTGGTGCAATTTGGCTTCAGGCTGGGGCTAGGGGTTGTGGTTCCTTTTAATTCCTACTGTGGTGGACGTTTCAAGGGATTACATGGGACAGCCTTATTGTGGGGGAATCTTCTCCTGTGTCAGCCAATTTACAGGCAACAGCCATTTTAGGTACGTTATAGTGTCAGCCATTTTGTGGATTCCCCTCAAGGAGGCCATTTTAAAATACAGATAGTTGGTGCCTTGCGGCTACTTTCAGGAGGCCCCAGGGTTTGAGCTCTAAGCTGGTGCTAGGTGCATTTTGCTATTATGGCTCCTAAAAAAGGGCAGGGAAAGGCAAAGGGGAAGCAGCCGGCACCTAAGTGGCCGCTGGTACAAGATGTGCCGGTTGATCCCTCCGATGATGCGGATGATGACCCAGTTAATGTGGCAATTATGCAAAGACTTGCTGCTCTGGAACAGCAGAAGGCTGCACCTCCTAAGGTGGATGTGGCTAAGAGACCCAAGGGGGATGCTAATGCTTCCAACATGTCTTTTCAGGCACAGGTTCTGGCCCACCTGGCATTTTTGTAAGATCAGCAGGAAGCATCTGCAGGTGGAGATGACGATGGGTCATCTGGTCAGCATGAGCAAGGCACAGATGAGCTCCAAGTGGAGGTGTACAAGGGACCTCCTAAGAAAGATAGTAAGGAGGATCATTCTGACAAGAGTGTTACACATTGGCCATGGGGACCCTGCCCGTTGGGTAGTTCTGGGGCTGCTACGTCCATGCCATCTGCAAATTGGCCACAATACCCGGGGTCTGGCCTATCTGTATCCTGGTTTGGGGTATGTCAACCCAGGGACAGTTTCATATGATACAGTTGCTGCAGATGCCATGCCATCTGGGGACTCTAGGCTGCCATTATGTGATCACCTGCCCATCGCCACGAGGAAAAAGATTCTGAAGGGCGAATATGTGGACATTTATACTCTCTTATATAGGGAGTTAGAGAAAAAAGACAAAGAAGACTACGATGAGCTGGAGAAAGAACGCTTAAAGCGGTGGGTTGTGGAGAGAACATGAGCGAACTGGTTCCTTGGGTTCTTAATTTACGCCGTGATTATTATTAGGCACCAGCCATGGAGGGCAGTAGCACTGCTACAATACATGGATATTATCTATAAGGCAGCTACGGATTTTCTGGGCCCGGCATGGTCACATTACGATGAAGAGTTTCGTATCCGTGCAGCCATGAATCCAGCCATCTGGTTGCAGATCATGTCCACAATCAAGTCTCCTGGCACTGAAAGGTCGCATAGTGGGCATTCAGTGCATAAGCCACAAGCCCAGTCAGGCGGGGGCAGGTGGTTCAGCGATGCCCACTTTGCTGGGAGTTTATCTCCATGGGACATGTGGTCAGAAGTCATGTTCATTCCGGCATGAGTGTCCATTATGTGATGGACCTCATTCCTTCTCTAATCGCCCTAAACCTAAGGGTCGGGGTGAAGGTGGGGATGGTAAGAGCCCCGGAGCAGGTGGGGGCTACAACCCACCTACTAACAAAGGGACCTAGCCCAATAAAGTTGGAAGTTTTAAAGCGTTGGTTGCGGGATTACCCGAACCAACGAGATCGTGTTTACTTATTAGATGGTTTTAGATTGGGTTTTAGGATACCTTCCAGGGTTCTCAGACTCTGTACACGGCCCCTAACTTGAAATCAGTGCACGGTATGGAGCATATAGTTAGGGGGAAAAATGCCAAGGAATGTGCGGAGGGCAGAGTCCTGGGTCCTTTTACTTCCCCCCTAGTTGGTAGCTTGAGGGTTTCACCATTGTGAGTTGTGTCAAAGAAGGCCCCTGGAGAATATCGCCTCATTCACCACTTGTCTTACCCACATGGGGGATCAGTGAATGATGCAATACCGGAGGAGTTGTGTTCTGTCAGGTACACCTCCTTTGATCAGGCCCTGTGAGTGGTGCGCAGCTGTGGACAGGGAGTACAACTCGCAAAATGTGACATTAAGTCAGCCTTCCATCTTCTTCCTGTCCACCCAGCTGACTTTGAGCTCTTGGGATTTGCTTTTGAGGGCAGGTTCTATATGGATAGAGCCCTTTCAATGGGATGTTCGGTGTCCTGTGCTGCTTTTGAGAGGTTTAGTTCCTTTCTGGAATAGGCTCTGTGTTACAGGATGGGTCTCAGCACTATGGCACATTACCTTGATGATTTCTTATTGGCAGGGTATGGGCCAATGTGCCTTTTTGTTGTCCAGCTTCATTAATATGGCAGGAGAGCTGGGAGTTCCTTTGGCACAGGAAAAAACTGAAGGCCCTGTCCCTATTTTAACCTTCCTGGGAATAGAAATTGACACAGTGGGGCAGTTTTGCAGATTGCCCAGGGACAAAATAACTGTGCTGCAGATATTAATAGACACAGCTAGGAAGTGGTCCAAGATAACCATAATGCAGTTGCAGCAGTTGGTCAGCCATCTCAACTTTGCATGCAAAGTTGTGGCACCTGGCAGGGCCTTTGTGAGGAGACTGTGTGAGTCTATGAAGGGCCTATGTCTCTCCCATCATAGGACTAGGGTCACCAAGGGGATGCAGGACGACCTCCTTGTATGGAATCAATTTTTTAATTAATACAACAGGGTTTCCTTTTGGTGTGAGAACCACCTAGTCGAAGCTGAGCTGCAGGTTGCATCTGACGCTGCAGGTTCCTCTGGCTTTGGAGTATATTTCCAGAGGCATTGGTGAGCTGGGGATTGGCCTGAGGAATGTTTCCAGGCAGGGTGGGTCAAAGGCCTTACCTTTCTGGAATGTTTTCCAATTGTCGCAGCAGTGTGGATTTGGTCAGGAATTTGCCAATCGCTCCGTCCACTTCTGGTGTGACAACATGTCCACTGTGCATGTAATTAATTCTTTGACGTCCAAGTTCCCCAGAGCCATGGCTCTGGTCAGAGCTTTCACTCTACAGTGCTTGCGCAACAATATAATGTTTAAGGCATGTCCTGGGAGTTAATAATGGGGTTGCTGACGCTCTATCTCGAAAACAGATGGAGAGATTCCATCAGCTGGCTCCAGAGGCCGACCCATTCCCTGTGTGGATGCCGGTCAAGGTATGGCAGATTGGCGGGCTGAGGCAGACAGTGTGATGAGACTGGCTCTTGCCCCTCCACACGCAGAGGTTACATGAGGGTGGGTAAGCAATTCCTGTCCTTCAGGAAGGATGCAGGCTTGTGGCAAGTTTGGCCCATACCTGTCTCTCATTTAATGCAATTCTGTGTGACACTGAGGGATCAGGACCTGTCATCCTGTACCATCAGGGCCAAGTTGTCTTCACTGGCCTATGCCAGCACGCAGATATGACAGGTGACTTCCGTATTTGGAGGATGCTCGAGGGTTGGTCCAGGGAAAGTGGCATCACGGCTGATACCAGAAAATCTTTGACCCCAGGAATACTGAAGGGGCTCAAGACGCAGTGGCACACATTGTGTGCTAATGGCTATGAAGCTGCCCTTTTCCACGCAGCATCACTGGTCACCTTTTTGGGGGCACTGCAGATTCGTGAGCTGGTGGCGGGCTCACGGCAGGATGTTTCAGGCCTAGCACTTGAACGTAGGGACATTTCCATTTCTGATTCCAAGGTTGGAATTAGGCCACGCTGGTCTAAGACAGACCAGCATGGCAAAGGGAAGGTTATAGAGCTTGAACAATGTTCTGAGGTCGAGTTATGCCCAGTGGGGGCATTGAGCCATTATGTGGCTTTGAGAGGGGAGGGCCGGGGCTATTTATTCTGGCACAGGGATGGCACCCACTCACTAAGTTTCAATTTTGGAGCCTGACACAGAAGGCTTTAGACCACCTGGGATTGGGTGGGGTTTGTTTTGGAACACACTCTTTCCAGATAGGGCTTCCTCAATGGCAGCTGCCATGGGGTATACGGGCAGTGAGATTCAGCGGATAGGTCATTGGAGGTCACGATGCTACAAAAACTACATACGGAAATGTGTTGTTTAAATATCATATATGTTGAGCTGATTTATTAATAATGTCTTTTACAGATGCTGCAGGCCACGGGGAGAGATGAAGGGTTACCATCTGTGGCCACAGCATGGTCTTCTGGGCGGCTCATTGGGCCAAGAGGTCATCCAGCGGTTCTCAGCTTGGCCTTAGTGCATGGGCGACAGTTGAATGGTTGGGCAGGAGGGGCATGTGATGGCCCACGCTCCTTCCCCTCCTATTTGATGAAAGGAAGGGGCCTCCTCCTCACATCATGGTAATACACTTGGGGGCAATGAAGAGCAAGGCCCTTGTGCTGCAGGCCAAGGCAGACCTTGCAAGGATAAGATCAAGGTGGCCTGGAGTAAAGATAGTATGGTCAGCTATACTACCACGCCAAGTATGGCGGAACTTGGAGGACCCCAGGTGTATTGACCGCGCCCGACACATAGTTAATAGGCAGCTGAGAAAGGCAATGGATGCTGGATTGGGTATGTTTTTACCACACCCTGATATACGGGTCGTGTATCAGGACCTCTATAGGGATGACGGGGTGCATTTGTCAGACAAGGGCAATGGGATAGTTTTGAAGGACTTGCAGCAAGGAATTAGGTCAGCATTAGGATGCTGAGTGGGGAGCAAAGGCCAAAACAGAGGCTTGGCCTTGGCTGTGGCAGATTTGTGCAAGCAAGAAACAGAACTGGTGAGCACCTTTCGGCATATCCCATTAGGGAACAGGCGGTCATCATGAACTGCCTTTGGATTCTAAGGTCCTGCGTGGGGAATGGTGATCACCTCTGGGAACCTTTTAGGGCAGGCTCCTCCCTGCAAGTTGAAAGGCTTCAGGGGTAGGTGCTCCTAAGGGGCAACCAGTTGCTGGGTTGCTGGTCACAAGCCAGTGAGTAAATGGTTCACGGCCAGAGCTGGGTGACGCGCCCTTTAAGGGCAAGGGGGTTTGGTCAGGGAAGTGACGCCTGCCTTGCCTGTTCCATGCTTGCTTAGTTGTTATTGCTGCAATGTTCTGTTAAATAGTTAATAAAGTGGCCCTTGTTTAATTCAATACTGTTGTCTGTCTCATTATTCTGGCTGGGGGGCAATCCTCAAACATGGCACTGCCGAAAGACTCTAAAGATAAACTAGCAAAAGTTAAACCTTCTTCAGGAAGTTCCAGCTCTTCAACTTCGATGCCTAGACAGGCCTCAACTGTGGAACTCCAAAGGTTGCTGTCGGAGGCCCTGCACCCTCTGCTGGAGAAAATCACAGCTATTGACAAACGGTGCTAAACACACAGAAAATCGAAAAGTGGAGCAGGAACTTCTGCAATGGAAGTTTGGATTCAGAAATATTTGGAATCACTGAATAATGCTATATTCAGAATAGGAATAGCTATGAATAATTCCAAATCCAAATTTTATAGTTCTAGCTATTTGGAATAATTCCTAATATCCAGAGTCACATTGACTCCTATAGAAAGCAGTGTAGATTGCTTGCAAGAAGAGGAAAAGTAAAAGCTATTCCTCAGACAGCTTTGCTTTCCTTCTTGAAAAGGAAACAGAAACAGCCCCAGACAGCCTGGCAGCAAGGAAGATGGGGGGAGAGACCTCAGTGTTCCCTGACTGGTGTTGCCAAAGGAAGGGGGGTGGGACAGCAAAGCCTGAGATTGATGTCTGTCTGCATTTACGAAATCCTGAAGCAGGCATTGAAAGATGGACATAGCTGCTTATATAACTTCCTTCCACACCCCTAACCATTTGCTCTGCACGTTGAACCAGTCTTCTCTGTGTCTCTTTTTACATTTGATTTCCTCTTTATCTCTCATCTCACCACATCACCGAATGCACACCAGCAACACCGTGTGCCAGCTGTGGCGACCCTTATGAGTGGAGATCCTGCCATTTCAGAGATGCCACATGTCGGACCTGTGGGAAGGTTGGTCACATTACCTGTGCATGCCTGTGCTCGAAGAGAATCAGGAGGTGACCACCAGCTACCCCAGCATTGATGCACTTTGTGGAGCTACACACCACCTCTGTCCAGCAGCAACAGGTATTGAATTTGCCCTGGGAGACCCCTGACAAAATTATGGTCACCATCTAACTCGAGGGAAGCCCCTGCTCAATGGAGCTAGATACCGGGTCCTCCATCTTGATTAACTCAGAGGACACTTTCCACAGGTTCTGCCCAATGGGGGTCCTTGTTGGTTTCACACTATGCGGCTTGTTGGTTTCACGCTATGGGACTTTTCCAAAAATGAAGTGTCTATCCCGGGGGATGGAAAGTTCTGAGTGCAGTACAGGCAATCTGATGGACTTTTGGACCTGCTGGTAGTGAGGGGCAGTCGTACGAGCCTCATAGAACTTGCGTGGTTCGCACCAACTGGGGTGCACCATGTGGCCACCAAAGACTTCCAGGTAGTGTGCAATGAGTTCCCGGCAGTATTAGATGGGACACTGGGCTGGTACACCGGACCCCCGGTCTCTCTACAACTAAACCCAGCAGTTCAGCCCATAAGGCTGAAGGACAGGCGTGCACCGTTCACTCTTAAACCTAAGATCGATGTGGAGTTGGATAGGCTGGTGGCCCAAGGAGTTTTGGAACCAGTACCCCATGCCTCATGGGAAACTCCAATTGTGACTCCAGTAAAGCCCAACAGGGACGTCCATGGGCTATAAATGTACAATAAACAAGGCTCTACAAGACCACGCATATCTGGTCCCAGTGGTCAGCCATGTCCTGGTCACTCTGGCAGGTGCCAACGTCTTCGGTAAGCTGGACTTAGATCAGGCATACCAACAGCCCCGAATTCGCTGCATTTTCCTCCCGCCAGGATGAGCTGTCTGCACACAAGAGTTGCCTGTTGTGGGGGAGCAGGGTGGTGGTGCCAGCATTGTGCCAGCAAGTACTAGCCTCACTACACAAAACACACCCGGGAATTGTGCAGATAAAGGCACTGGCCTGTAGCTACATCTGGTGGCCAGGCATGGACAGCAAAATTGAGGACTGTGTAAAGCGCTGCCAGCCATGCCAAGAGTCTCCCCCAGGGCCCTGGTGCATCAGTGGGAGTCCTCCCACAAGCCATGGGCCCAGCTTCATCTCGACTTTGTGGGGCCCTTCCAGGGACAGATCTTCTTCATTGCAGTGGACTCATACACCAAATGGCTGGATGTGGTACCGGTCCCCTCCACCTTGTCCCAGGCTGCCATTCACATGCTCTTGTGGATCTTTAGCACCCATAGCATACCTGACACCGTCATAATGGACAACGGGATGGCCTTCACCTCGGCCAAGTTCAAGGAGTGCAAGGGGTACTCTGCCATCCGGCACATCCGCTCAGCTCCCTTCCACCCCTCAACCAATGGACAGGCAGAGCAGATGGTGAGGACAATGAAGGAGTCCCTCCACTGGATTGTCCAAGGAGACTGGGACCATCAACTAGTGGCCTTCCTCTTCAGCCACTGGATAACCCTGAATGCCATCACCGGCTGCAGCCCCGTGGAACTCCTCATGGGCCGACGCTTCACAACCCATCTAGACTGTCTGTACCCAGACCACACTCCAGAACACAGCTCAGGCCCCAAGAGTCAAACAGTGCCCCGTAGATTCTTCCCTGACAACCCCATTTATGCCCGGAATTTCACCAGAGGCTCAGCATGGGTTCCTGCCAGGGTTATCAGGATAACAGGGCCCCTATCATACAAGGTGTCCACAGAAGATGGCCAGTTGCTCCAGAGACACATTGACCAGCTCCTCCACCAGCTCCTTCCAGCAGAACTGAGTCTGCCCGCGATGCTCCTGAAGGACAGCGAGAAGGAGCTTCCAAGCTCCCTGGAACCGGAGGCTGAGAGGGACCCACTTACAGCCAGTGAGCAACCTATAGCCAGTGAGCAGCCATCTGAAAGTGCAGGCGGAACACCGGAGTCAGCTGTCACAGGCAGCCCCAAGATATCACCTACACCACCAATTACCACATTCTTGAATCTGGCCTTGAAGGAGATAAGGATGGTGTAGACAGAAAGGTGTAGACAGAAAGGCCAGAGCAAGCCTGCTATTATTCATGTTAACCCTGGTTGGGGGGTGGGGGATCAGGGTGCTTTGCTTCACAATTATGATCTGGAAAATTGAGGTTCAAATCCCCATGTAAGCTTGCTGGATGACCTTGAGCCAGTCACATACTTTCAGCCTAACCTACCTGACTGGGTTGGTGTGAGCATAAACATAAGAACATAAGTGAAGCCATGTTGGATTAGGCCAATGGCCCATCAAGTACAACACTCTGTGTCATACATTGGCCAAAACCCAGGTGCCATCAGAAAGTCCACCAGTGGGGCCAGAGTTCCAGAAGTCACTGTTGTCCCCCAAGCAGCAAGAATACAGAGCATCACTGCCCCAGATATAATGTGCCATCTATACTGTGTGGCTAATAGCCAGTGATGGACCTCTGCTCCATATGTTTATTTAGTCTCCTGAAGCTGTGTATGTTTGCAGCCATCACTACTTCTTGTGCCAGTGAATTGCACATGTTAATTATTCTTTGGGTGAAGAAGTACTTCCTTTTATCTGTCTAATTTTACTGCTTATTAATTTCATTGAGTGCCCACAATTTCTTGTATTGTGAGAAAGGGAGAAAAGTAATTCTTTTTCTGCCTTCTCTATCCCATGCATAATTTTATAAACTTCTATCTTGTCACCCCTCAGTTGTTTCTCCAAGCTAAAGAGCCCTAACCTCTTTAACCTTTCTTCACAGGGAAGGTATTCCATCCCCTTTATCATTTTAGTTGCCCTTTTCTGCACCTTTTCCCAATGCTATAAAATCTTTTTTGAGGTACAGTGATCAGAACTGTGCACAATATTCCAAATGAGGCCACACCATAGATTTATACAGAGGCATTATGATACTGGCTGATTTGTTTTCAATCCCCTTCAAAATGATTTCCAGCACAGTGCCCTTTTTACTGCAGTCGCACACTGAGTTGACATGTTCAGTAAGTTATGTACTACGATTATTTGTCTCCTGGTCAGTTACTGCCAGTTTGGACCCCATCAATGTATACATATAGTTAGGATTTTTTGGGGCCCAATATGTATTACTTTGCACTTGCCCACACTACACCTTATTTACCACATTGATACCTACTTGCCCAGCCTCAACAGAACCCACTGGAGCACCTCACAGTCCTCCCTGGTTGCCACAGCCCTGAACATCCACAAACTTAGCCACTTCACTGCTTACTCCCTACTCCAAATAATTAATGAAGAAATTAAAAAGCACCAAACCTAGAACCAAGCCCAGTGATATCCCATTGCTTACCTTCTTCCACTGCGAAAACTTCCTATTTATACTCACTCTACAAGAGGACTTGCCCCCTTATTCCATGACTGTTGAGTTTACTTAGGAGCCTTTGATTAGAAACTTTATCAAAAGCTTTCTGGAAGTCTAGGTAAACATCGTCTACTGGGTCACCCTTGTCCACCTATTTGTTCACCCTCTCAAAGAACTCTAAAAAGTTTGTGAGACGTGATCTTCCTTTACAGACATCATGCTGATTCTTTCCCAATACATTTGTTCATCAATCTGCCTACTAATTCTATCTAATAACAGATTTCACCAACTTACCCGGTATCAGCATTAGACTGACTGGCCTGTAATTTACTAGATCTCCTCTGGAAACTTTCTTTAAAGATGGGGGTTACATTAGCTATCTTCCAGTCCTCAGGATAGTGATAGATTGCATATTTTTGTCAGGAGATCCGCAAATTCACATTTGAGTTCTTTCCGGACTCTTGGATGTATGCCACCTGAGTCTGGTGACTGCCAATTTTTAATTTGTCCAACAGTCATAGGACCTCCTCTCTCATCACCTCAATCTGACTCAGGTCTTTCAATACCCTCTTGAATTCGGTAGTTCTGGAGTGGGAAGCACCTCCCTTTTTCCCCAGTGAAGACTGAGGCAAAAAATGCATTCTGCTTCACCTGCTATTTCTCTACCATCCTTTGGTGATTCTTTTACTCCTTAGTAATCCACGGGGCCCACTGCCTCCCTGGCTGGTTTTCTGTTACTAATGTATTTGAAGAAATTTTAATTGTTGGTCTTTATGTTTTTGCAATATGTTCCTCATAGTCCCTTTCTCATCACCTACTTGCATTTTATTTGCCAAAGTCTGTGCTCTCTTTTATTTACCTCACTTGGACTAGCCTTCCACTACTTAAAGGAATCCTTCTTCATTTTTACTGCTTTCAACACTTTGTTAACCATGCAGGCCTTTTTTATACCTATTCATACCTTTCCTAACCTGCAGTATACATTTTATCTGAGCTTCCAGGATTGTAGTTGTAAATATTCTCCAAGCTTCCCAAAGGGATTTGATCCTCCTTATGTTTCCTTTCAGTTTTTTCTTCACAACCCTTCTAATTTGAGTGACATTACCCTTTCTAAAGTTAAATGTGGTTGTGTTGGTCTTTTTGGGCAAATCCATATTTAGATAAATGCTAAACTTAATAGCATTATGGTCACTGTTTCCAACTGGTGGTATCACATTTACATATCTCACCAGATCCTGAGCATAATTTAGGATTATCCCATCCCTTGGTAGGTTCTGTGACCATCTGCTCCATGGCACATTCATGGAGAGTATCTAAAAACCAAATATCTTTCTCTTGACTTGAATGCATATTGACCCAATGAGTGTGTGGGTAGTTAAAATCACCTATTATGACACAGCTATTTTGTCTAGCTGCTTTCCTTAATTGTTTTGCTGTTTTTAAATCATCCTCTAACCTTTGATCTGATGGGCAATAACCAACTCCCAGAGTTAAGCTTCCTTTTGGGTACAATATTTCCACCCATACTGTTTCAGTAAACAAATCTATTTCTCCTAGAAGAAGAAGAGATTGGCTTTATACCCTACCCTTCACTACCCAAAGGTGTCTCAGAGCGGCTTACAAACTCCTTTCCCCTCCCCTCCCCACAACAGACACCCTGTGAGAGTGGGGCTGAGAGAGCTCTGACAGAAACTGCAGTTTTTCAAGAACACCTCTGACATAAATATGGCTTGCCCAAGGTCATCCAGCAGGTGCAAGTGGAGAAGTGGGGAATCAAACCCGGTTCTCCCAGATCGGAGTCTGCACACTTAACCACTACACCAAACTGGCTCTCAATTTTACTGGACTGTATACCTGACATACAGAGCCACTCCGCCTCTGACCCTTCCCTTTCTATCTTTCTGATATAATTTATATCCAGAAATCACTGTATCCCACTGATTATCCTCATCCCACTAAATTTCTGAAATGCCCATATACATTTTTTTTTAAAAAAATGCTACTTACCCTCTCCTCACACATCTGCTAAACTTGCCTGTTTATTCCCTTGTTTATTCCCTGTTTATTTCTTTGTTCCAGGCACTTCATCAGTGGAGTGGGGCCTGCTACCTCACAGAGCTAGAGGAGGAGGAGGAGAGGAGAATGATGCAAGACGCTTTGGGTCCCCATTGTGGGATGCAAGACATAAATAAATTAAAATAAAATAAATATTCACAATGTGTGTGTTGAGGGTACAACATTTGCAATCCAGGTAGAATGTTCTCCCTAAACCTTACTATAATATAATTATATTTTAGTTGCCATTGTCATAATTGCCACAATTTAGTTTTCTAATTTCTTTTGGCATTCTGGACCCTAGCAAGATCAGTGTTAATAGATTTACCAAAAGGTCCCCCATCCAGGCACTGTTGACTCGGAATCTGAGCGTGGTTGCTGCATTGTGTGCTTTCCAAACTGTCCAGAATAACTTCTTAGGATACCTTAGGAATCTCAGATGGCCAAGCTGGAACTCCAGTTATGGAGCGTCTTCAGCATCTCCCTTCTATTTGTTTGACTCTGAATACTATTTTTTCTCCTTGTATTTATAACTCATTTTATTATTTTGATGAATGCATGATTATCCCTGTCATATAAAATGATAATTTGTACATTAGGATCTGTAAATTGGTATTTACTTATACCATGTATAATAAAAAGATATTGCAAGTGAGCTTATAGCACTAAAAAACAAGAACAACTGAAACGTCCTACTAATATTAAGACAGTGAACTTTGTGCAGACACAGGGCAGAAAAATTGGAGTTTGATAAGAACATAGTACAGAATTATAGGCTGAATTCAGACTGGCAGTTTGAAGCGGGAGCCAGTCATGGCAAAAAAGCCCCGGAACAAAGTGTTCCGGGTTTTCCTGGTCACACGGGGCCAACTGATGTGGGAGGAAACTGGGAGGAGGCATGCAGGAGCATTCAGACTGCTGGCCCAGTGGCACGGCTGTAAACGGCTTTTTCCTGGTAAATTGGCTGGATGCCTATGTGTGTATGAGTGCATGAGCACATAAGCGCATATGCACTCATGTACTCATACACACATAGGCATCCGGATGATTTGGGGAGGATCCCGTTGCACCAGCACCGCATTGGGCAGTAGAGCGGAGCACAGCCAATCATATTGCTGCTGTCTTATGTGCAATGTGGGTTGCTCCCGGCTTTTCAGCTGAGCATTCACGCTTCCGGGAAGCGGAATGCAGCGGGATAAAGGCACCCGCCAGGATTTGCTACCACTTCCAACATGTATCTTTTAATACTGGGAGTGAAGCGGAACAGCACGGGTTGCCTATAGGTGGGGAACACCAGGCAGATGTGCCTGTGTGAATGCCCCCTTTAATCCGCTTGGGGAATGTGGCTGAAATGTGGCTATAGCGGGGCAAATTGCCAGTCTGAACTCAGCCATAGTCTATATAAACTATAGTCAGCTTGTGAAACCAGGATTTGCCCCAGAGATGATCACTTGAATATTCATTTGGCTCACCAAATGGTATAGCCAGAGTGATCATGAAGGCATCATAGAGGAACAGGCCAGGATTATGGCAGGATTAATTTAGGATGTCCACAATCATGTCACATAAAATCATATCCTTATTCTAATTCCAGACTTTTTTTTTTCTGTGCGGATACCTATTCCCTCAAACAGGGGCCTCATTCGCCCCCAACAGCTTTTCCTACATAGTCAGTAGACTTCCTGGGTTTGTAGAAAAATCCAAACAGTGAGGAAATCCCTTCAGGGACAGTTGAATTCCCCCCCAAAAGCCTTTTGAAATGGCCTCTGCAGGGACCTGACTCCAGGCAGCAACGGTGAGAGATTAGAACGTTGGGGGGGAGGGGGAGAGAGGCTTCTGACTGGCCCTGTCAGTCAAAGGGTGGGGGAAGGGGCTCCTTTCTTTCCAGGCCTCTTTAGGCCTTGGAGGGAGGGAGGGAGGGAGGGAGGGAGGGAGCCTTGGGGCCAGGCTGGGGGATTCTTGGAGGTTTTGGGGTGGAGTGCAAGGAGGGCAGGATTTGGGGAAGGGAGAGGCCTCAGCTGGGCATCATGCCACAGAATCCACCCTCCAAAGCAGCCATTTTCTCCAGGGAGACAGATCTCTGTTGTTCACAGATCTCTGGAGTTCACCCTCCAGCAGGCCCCACTTGAAGGTTGCCAACCCTAGGCCTGGCAGCAGTATAGAGTTGCCAGGTCCCCCCACGGGCACTGGCAGGGGATGGGGGTAGTGGGGTTGCCAGCTCCAGGTCTGGAAACTCCTGGAGATTTGGGGATGGAGCCTGGGGAGGACAGGGACCTCAGTGGGGTACAATGCCCTAGAGTCCACCCTCCAAAGCATCAATTTTCTCCAGGGGAAGTTATCTCAGTAGTCTGGAGCTGAGCAGTAATTCCAGGGGATCCCCAGATCCCACCTGGAGGCTGGCATCCCTAGGCAGCACCCTCTGGGTGACTTGATACCACCTAATTTGCATGACTCAACTTGGCCTGGCTGCTTGCTGCTGTTCAGCAGCCACCGGATGAAAGCCAGCAGTGATGCAGCAGTTAGAGCCTCAGAATAGGTCTGCAAGACCCAGGTTCAGATCCCCATATTGCGGTGGAAGCTGACTGGGTGATTTTGGACCAGTCACATACTTTCAGCCTAACCAACCTCACAGGGTTGTTGTGCAGATAAAAAGGAGGTGAGAATAATGTAAGCTGCTTTGGTCCCCACTGTGGAGAAAGACTATAATTTTCCTTGGTAGAAGCTGTGGGGGAGGGGGGTAGAGACAAAAAGCTGAAGACAGATAAAGGCAGATAAAGGTTAAGTTGGCTGTTGGGTGGGAAGGAAATAGGGTTACCAACTCTGGATTGGGAAACTCCTGGACATTTAAGGGGTGGATCCTGGGGATGGTGGGGTTTGAGGAGGGGAGGAACTTCAGACCAGTATAATGCCATAGACTCCACCCTCCAAACCAGCCATTTCCTCCATGAGAACTACCATTGCCAGCGTCTGGGTGAGGGCTGGAGATCACCCAGAATTACAACTGTTGTCTGGGTGACAGAGATCAGTTCCCCTGGATAAAATGGCTGCTTTGGAGGCTTGAGTCTATGGCTCCACCCCCAGAAGGGAGAAAGAGTGTGAGATAGGTAAGGGTAGAGGGGAGGAAGCAAAGGTGTGAGGAATGGGATGACCATCCCGCAAGTTTCTTGCGGGTCTCCACTTGTTTAAACCTAATTGTGGCTGATGAACCTATTCTGAACCATAGTTTCAAATCCTAAATGAATGGATCGTAACTAAATAGTGCAGCTACTCAAACCATAATTAGTTTACTGCAACCATGATTTCATATTATATATGAACTGAGGCCATATAACAATAGATGACAGCCTTAGAATACTATTTGTTGATTAGCTAGTCAAATATACATACAGACTTATTTATCAGACTGTCAAATAGATATATAGTGCCCCTGGGCTGTCATGGCTTCAGGCTCCCACTGCTACTCAGTGGAGCAGCAAGAGCAAAATGAACTGGGGGGAAAGTGTTGCAGCAACTCCATAATGTCATTTCCTGTTATATACCTGGAAGTGACATCATGGCATCACAGCATGCTCTACAAGTTCCTAAAATCTCTATGTCAACTGGCAGGAGTCAGTGGGGTGAGTCATGGGAGTGCCAGTGGTGCAATGGTGTCACATTACTCTAGAGTTGCCAACCTCCAGGTGGTGGCTGGAGATCTCCTGGAATTACAACTGATTTCCAGGCAACAGATATCAGTTCACCTGGCAAAAATGGCTGCTTTGGAAGGTGGACTCTATGGCATTATACCCCACTGAATTTCCTCCTCTCCCCAAACCCTGCCCTCCTCAAGCTCCCCCAAAATCTCCAGGTATTTCCCAAGCTGGAGCTTGCAACCCTACATCACTTCCAAGGAAAACCCAGAAATGATGTCATTCTACTCTAGGAATCACCAGAAACTCTACAGTAAAACCAAAGGGTTTTTTGGGTGACTCTTAGAAGTATGTAATGCCACTTCTAGGTTTTCTGTGGAACAAACACCATCATATCAATAGAAATCACCCCCCCCCCAATTCTGCCAGCCACCAGAGCCAAGGAACACAATAGGAGCAGGGGGTGGGATATTTCTTGCCCTCAACAAATAAATGGCATGCCTAAGTAATGCTGCGGTATCACACACCATGCTGTCACCTTGCCCCACTCCCAAATAGCTCCCAGAGTTTGCTAGCATATGCCTCTAAACAGGGTTGGTTCCAGAATTTGTGGGCCCTGGGCAGAGAGCTCCCAGGGGCTTCCCTTCCCACCCACTCACCCATGAGTCTCACTACCTGCCTGTGCATCCCTCCTAGTCCTTACCCTCCTCACATTGTCCATCCTCACAGCCAGCTGCACTGCCCACAGCCCTTTCCTTGACTGCACTAGGCAGTGTGTACACTTAGACACATGGGTGGCAAAAGACTTACATGTGATCAGGAAGAGCAATGGCATGGGGGGTCAGCAGCAGTAGTGGGCCCCACCAGAAGTCCTGGGCCCTGGCAGCTGCCCTATCTAACCCTAAATAGGTAATCTATGATGGACTCATTCTAAGTCTGGTCACAGTTAGTGCCTGCAGTGAAATTGCTAAAACTGACTATAAAGAACGTCACTGTAGTTGCAGCTATGTTGCACTGGAATCTTTGCAAGAAGTATAGCTTACCATTAGCCAGTAATTTGTGGGAGCACAGACTAGACAAGCTTATGGAGAAAGATGAAACAAAGATTCTTTGGGACTTCCAATTAAAGACAGATAAACACCTGGAGCATAACACCCTTGATATCACAATTGTAGAAAAAATGAAAAATAAGGTTTGGATCATTGACACTACAATCCCAGGTGACAGCAGAATAGAAAATAAAGTACTGGAGAAGATCGCAAAATATCTACAAACAGAGCACCTCTGTGAAAAGGTTACCAATGTACCCGTTGTCATTGGAACTCTTGGAGCAGTGCCTAGAAGTCTCAAGAAACACCTGGACATTCTGGGCATTGAATAAATAACACTGGCTCAGCTGCAACAGACAGTGTTGCTTGGAACAGCAAGAATCCTGTGAAGATACACCTGCAGTTCCCAAGAACTTGGCTAGATCTTCACTCTGCAATAGTTTATGCTTTTAAGAATAAAATAAGCAGATATACTTTGTATATTTAGCCTATTCATAAACAGTCATTGTTATGTCTTTAGGGAGGGAAAGGATCAGTGCTGGAGGCACTAGGACTCATAAGAACTGTGTTTATTGGAATGCAACAGTAAACTAACAGAACAGGCCACATTCTAATTCCTCCTCTAGTTATGGTCACAAGACCTGAGCCTCTCCATTCTAGAGATCCTCTGGGAGATGTTCTTAAAGCAATAGTACCAATATACCACAGTCTAGCTGTTGAATAGTTGCCTTAGGATCATGGGTCTGCAGTGCAAGACTAGTCTTAGGAGAACAGCACAACCAGTTTTCTTGATGTTGCAGCTTTCTTTCCACTCCTTTCTCTTCAATTTTAATTATAAATCAGTAATGAAAATGCAAACCGAACAATCAGTGCAATCACGCACTTCAAGATCTAGTGACAGCCTCTGGAAATAAATTGGAAGTCATAGACGTACCAATTATCTCAGGCACCTGCATGGGTTCCACTGAAAGGAACCCTTTCATTTGTGTAACTAAGAAATCTCATCCACAAGTTGTAAATCTGGGTAAGAAAAAAATGCAAAAACTATTAAGTTTTAATTTCATGTCTCAGGTGTGGCTTTTTTCTCCTTGAATTATTTCTCATTTCTTTAGAGGAATCAGAAATGGTTCTGGCAGCTGGCAAAGATACAATTGCCTTGCACTAAAGCTCTAAGAAAATTTTGTCTTAGGGAGAAAACAGATGGGGTTTGGTTTCATGGTAAGATAATCACTAATCAACATGTCTGGGATTTTCCATTATGTCACACTTAGAGAGATATCTTGTAGTGGTAAAAGGTATAAAGTGTAGTTGGGATTTTTCAAAATATTATTCCTTGTTCTGAAGTGGACACCTATCATGCAACCACTAGTTTAGAAATGAAGTTTCCCCAAATCTGAAGTTTTCAGTAAAATTCAGCTGTCTCATTGAACTCACAAGAGAAAGATTTTGTTGTCTGTGCACACTGTTGAACAGGCAAGGATGGAAGGTTGGGAAGAATGCTACAGAGACTAAGGCTTTGGCATTCCTGGCAACATGCAGTCCTCAGGACCTACTTCAGGAGGAATTGCAGGTAGAGGCCTAATCTTCCATATAGCAGTAAAAGTGAGAACACACACATAAACTCAGGGCCAAAACAGCTGTGATAACTGGGAATTCTGTAAATCAGCAGCCAATCAGTTTCCCTCCCCTTGTCTTTTGGAAAGAAGTGTGCAGATATTTGAGTTGAGCTAGGACCACATTGTATAGGAGAGTAGGGTTTAAGCCTCCCCGATGTCGTTTTCCCAATCTGAAAGCCCCATATTACTACTAGTTGCCTGTTGGGGTAAACATCTGAGACAGAACCATGATGACAAAGCATCAGATTATCTCTCTGCAAGAGAAAAATACTGCTCTACACCTGTTTGGCATATTTATAGTATTTAATAGTACTGAAGCCCTGGGAGACTTAACATCCACTGGTTCGCCCATATAAAAAAAGGAAAGTGTCTACTCCTAAACAAACTGGAGCACTTAGAGGAGAGGAACTAACCCAGTTAAACAAGATTCTGCATTCTCTTCTTCCTTGTGGTATTTGAAACATATTTGCAATCTATTCCCTTGGAAATCAATACTAATCAATATTATTTGGTTGATTTCTTAGTATAAAACTTTAATAATGATATTAAAGAATCCAACTGTAGCTTTTAAAATGACGATGGATCTAACTCTGACTCTTTCCTAACCACATTTAGATAAAATAAGGGCCAGATAAGTTATAATACAAGACTTCAC
Source organism: Gekko gecko (assembly GCA_029375565.1). Lineage (NCBI taxonomy): Eukaryota > Metazoa > Chordata > Lepidosauria > Squamata > Gekkonidae > Gekko > Gekko gecko. The sequence goes on along the minus strand of JAPDNY010000164.1, from coordinate 30,159 downwards.
AGTGGATTTGTGTCCTAGTACACTTCATGTCAAGAAAATAAGTTATGGGCTGGATCCAGTGATTCATTAGTCAGCTGGAGTGAATTTTTACCACATTCCCCTCCCCTTCAGCAGTCCCTTTTTACCTTGGAAAGTTGATTTCTGGAGCTGTGGAATATGCATAGACCAAGAGTCATGCAGGACAGAAAGCTGTATTCAAGAGGGGCAATGGGGTGAAATCCCCTCTTCTTGTTCTGTAAACAGAGCTCCACTAATGGAAGGATAATTGAATTTAACACCACCACCCCATCCTCACTACAGCTTTGTCCACACAGGTCCTGTGACTTCAGGAATCAACTTTGGGGGGAGGTTTTGTTGTTGTTGTTCAGTCACACAGTCGAGTCCGACTCTTCGCGACCCCATGGACCACATTACACCAGGCCCTCCTGTCTTCTGTACTGTTCCGAGGTTTACTTAATTTCATGTTCCTTGCCTTAATAACACTGTCTAATCATCTCATCCTTTGCTGTCCCCTTATTCTTTGACCTTCAATCTTTCCCAGCATCAGGGTCTTCTCCAGTGAATGCTCCCTTCTCATTTGGTGGCCAAAGTGTTTGAGCTTCAGTATCTGGCCTTACAGAGAACAGTCAGAGTTTATTTCTTTTAGGATTGACTGATTTGATCTCCTTGCAGTTCAAGGGACTCTCAAGAGTCTTCTCCAGCTCCATAATTCAAAAGAATTGGCATAGCATAAAAATCTGTACTCACCAGCACCTTCTATTGATGGGTCAATGAATCCATTCCCTTTTCTGTCTCAGACTCCTCAGTGACTTGGAGAGGTCTCACCCAACTTAAATCCCTGTAAAATAGCTGATGAGAATAATTGAGTGCATCCTTGATTACTGCATTAGTGTGGTTGGATTGGGCCCATAGTCTTCAAAGCTCTATTCTAGAGGAGGGCAGATAATACCTGTATGGACTATTACTTAATGTGGAAGTCTCACAGAAATTTGAAATATGATACAGTATTTTAGCTAGCTTTGATATTTGCTTTTTGTCTGTGCACTTTTATTATAATTTTCTTATATTTTTTCTGTGTTGTTTTGATTTTAAATCCAGAATAGTTTTATTTTTAATTGTTTATTTACTCAGTTTATACCCTCTTATTCTGAAGAGCTCAAAGAATCATCTAGTCAGCGTATGGGACCATACTTCTTAGCTTCTGGACTACAGCTATGCCATGTGCCTTCTGGCCATTTTCAGCCTTGTTAACAAGAATTCAATATTTGCTTCAAAAATATAAAAAACAGAGCAGCCAGGGAAGATCTTGAACTGGTAATCATCTGGGCAGAAGTACAGAACATGTTTAGGTAATGCTGTGCCAAATTTTCTAGGCTGAACTTTAGATGGAGAAAATAAAGGATGTAGGTACTTGCAGAAAAATTCCCCAAAGTCCAAATTAAACTTGAGTCATCATGATCTGCTGCTGTTGCTTTGGCATTATTTTAAAATATCCTGGAGCCAGCAAAGTCCTCATGTAGCCTAAGTGATGGTAACAAGGAGTGAGGATTCAGACCATCAGATTTGTTTGGCCTCAATGAGATTATCACCTGGGCAAATCAGATTGGCTCTGATGAGGACCCCACTGTTTCTAAGCAGTAAAGCTGATGGTTGTTATTTTTAAAATTCTTAAACAAAATGGGGCATGTAGATAAGGGGAGCTCACTTGTTGTATACCACTGCTGACCAAAGCATCAAACAGGCTCAAAAAAAGTACCTCTGTGTGGAGTGTGGCTGTAGGGTGGCACAAACACATTCATCTCTGTTGTGCCTCACTGTTTTGTTTGAGGTAGGAGACAATGTTGACAAAATAGTTCCCTCCTTTTGGCACAGCGCTAATTGCACATGACATGTGTGCAAAAATGCACTCCACAACTGAAGAACCTGAGAGTCCAGCTTCTTTAATGATAAGCAACTTGAGTGACAAACACTCTGCAACTTGTCTGCACTAATAAGCTGATTTCACAGTTTAATACAGGGGTATGTAAACCAGCCAATTTACATCCTAACTATTAGGAACACAACCAGCTTAGGAACACAACTCAGCTTGCAGTCATCCCTGAACTTTAAGACTGAATCATATTATATTGCTGCTTGGATACTGTAAATAAACAAACAGTTCTCTGTGACAATCATCTTGCCCCCAAATGGGAACAGAGAGACTTGCTATGTCTATCAACCGAAGGAAGCGGTCACCGTTCTTAATTAGAGCCCCTGCCTGCCAGCTCATTAAACATTTTGAAGGATCATTTTTATTCATAGCTATTTAGTACCAGCATTTTTTTTTACTTAAAATGTTCTAAGGTGGTACACTAATTTTGACTTGCTGCTTTTAATTAAGGCTCAAAATAAATTACTAATGAAATCTGAGGCTAAGTCCCATACAATGTACATATGAATTCAGTATTGTTGAGGGAAGGAATTCATAAGAGATTTATTCATAGTGGTATAATATATGCGTTGACAATAGAGAAGGGAGTAGGTGCCACCAGGGAAAAGGAAAGTCCTCATAATAAACCAGAAGTGAACAAGAGGTCTGGGGAGGATCCTCCACACTCAGTCCCATCCTCTGGGATACTACTGGCTTTTAGGGACCTGATAATAATGCCAGTTTCTCTTCATACCCTTCCTGTTTTCTCTTTACTAAAACTAATGTCCAACTACCCTTGACATTCACCTTTCCTAAAAGAAAATGAGTATCCTCAGCAATGCTCCCTCTAAACTGTGGAGTCTTGTGAGCAAAAAATCTACTCTGTGAGCTACTGGCATTAAAGTTGTGAGCAAGTGATTTGGCTACTGCATAAAGTAGTTTGTTCTGGAGCCATCCTTCCTGAGCTAAGACAAAAATGTGTGAGCTGGAGGCTAAAAAACTGTGGCTAAAAACTGGAGGCTAAAAAACTCAGCTTAGAGGAAACACTGATCCTCAGCATTCTTTAAGCTATTTTGAGAGTTTCTTCTTTTTTAAAAAAAAAAACCCCAAAATATCATCCAATCTGTATTTTGCATATATACCTACTCATGTGCAGAGCCCCCAACTTTGTGTGTGGTTGGGTCCATTTACTGACATACTCATGATAACATAGCCATCTAACTTACTGTTACCAGGAATGATGAGAAAATTCATAAGGAACAAGGTTCATGTTGTGCACAGTAACTTGTTTCCTCATGGTCCCACATGCAGCCCAGTGTCCTGGCAGCCTGGAATGATAAGATGGAAACTTCTTCACTAGAAATATATGAAGCTTTCTTTTTAAAAAGAGATTTTACATTAACCTTCAGACTGGTCTAGTAAGTATCTTATCCTTAGTTGCATCATGCAGAGTAAATAGATGATTATCAGTTTGAAATCACTCTGTCATTTCCAGTCCATGTAGGGGCACTTATGCATACAACTTTCTGCCATGGTGAGCTTGCAACTATATATTAACTTATTTGTATGCATTAGACATTTTTCCAGTACAGTAAAATATGTAATATCCGTGAATCTTGAGCTTGTTATGTAAGAAGTGTGGATTTCAGTGCTAACAATATTACCAATTCCAGTAGTAACTAGTAGCTACTCACATCATATTTCAAAGTAGAATTATGTGTTTTGCTTGTCCTTGCTTTTTGTCCTTCATATGCATCTTATTTCTGAACACATTGAATCAACTTGTAGGACAACAGGTAGGGTTAGAGAAGAACTTTAACCATGATAAAGTTCCTCTGTCCTTGCACAAAATGTAACTGACTCAAGTCACATCCAGGGGTCTTTTCGTAGAAAAACAGCTGCAGGAGCTCATCAACATATGGTATGCTAATGAGCTATTAGGCTATTAGCATATGCCACGCCCCCTGACATCACTGGAAGTGATGTCAGAAGGGGAAACAAAGGGGGGGCATCTTCAAAAGCCTCCCCTTCCTTTCCCCAGCTGGTCTGAGTGGGGGAGCTAAGAGAGAAGGGGTTTAAAGTTTAAACTCCTTCTCATGAGAGTTGGGCCACAGAAGGAGGAAAGAGGGAAGGAAAGAGAGAGCGTAGAGAGAAGGGAAGAGGGAAAGAAAGAGAAGGAAAGGGGAGGGAAAGAAAGAGAGGGAAGAAGGAGGGAAACAGGGAAAGGAGGAAAAAGAGAAGAGAAGAAGGTGGGAAAGAAAGAGAGAGAAGAGAAGAGAAGAGAAGAGAAGAGAAGAGAAGAGAAGAGAAGAGAAGAGAAGAGAAGAGAAGAGAAGAGAAGAGAAGAGAAGAGAAGAGAAGAGAAGAGAAGAGAAGAGAAGAGAAGGAGGAATGAAAGAAATTCGGCGGCACTCGGCCCCATTATATCCTATGGGCCATTGAAGTAAATGGTGAAAACATAGGGTATATTCTGGGGGCTGGAGGAGGGGTTTGAGGGAGAGGCTTCAAACTCACAGGGTAGCTGATGGAGCTTCTCCCCAAGATACCCACCACGTTTCAAGAACATTGGACCAGGGGTCCAATTCTACGGGCCCCCAAACAGGTTGCTCCATTCTCTCCATTGTTCTCTATGGTGGGAAAAAAACAATGGAGAGAATGGGGCAACCTGTTTGGGGGCTCGTAGAATTGGACCCCCTGGTCCAATGTTCTTGAAACTTGGCGGGTATCTTGGGGAGAGGCTCTATCAGCTACCCTGTGAGTTTGGAGCCTCTCCCTCAAACCCCTCCCCTTCAGCCCCCAGAATATACCCTATGTTTTCACCATTTACTTCAATGGCCCATAGGATATAATGGAGCTGAAATTGACATTTGGCTGCCTGAAAGACTTCCCCGGAGGCCGGCTGGGGCGGGGCTTGGCTTCTGAGCTCCCGGAGCTGCTCTCCGGTGCGCTCCCCCCCCCAAAGACCCCCGGTCACATCCATACTTGTTTAGGAATTATTTACTTAGCACCAGGTTAAATTTTACTTAGAAACTGAGGGTATTACTGCCGCAAGGTGAACCCAGTGTCAGTTCCTTACAGCTTGGGACCCCTGTCAAGTTCTCATCTACTTATTATTTCTCACCGCCATCCCATTTACTGAATGTAAATGGGGAGCACTGGACTTCAGAAAGGAAGGGGAAGGGGAGAAAAGAGAGTTTGAGTTAGTGAAGCTGGGCTTTTGGTGGTGCATAAGGATGAAGAGGTCAGAAGAAGGCTTTCCTTTTCTACCAATCATTGTGTGTCAATGGAAAAGGGAAAATGATTCTATCAATCCTGCCTTCTTAAATCTACCATGTGATGTTTTGTGTGTTATGCTTAGAGTATATATCTGAAGGTATCTGCTGTTGTATGTATTTGTTGTATATAGATTTATATAGTATGCAAGCATCCATACTGTAGGCATGTTCTGTTCAGTGGTAGGAAAGAGAGAGCTCACACTCCTCTCTCTGCCTTGCACCCATCACATATCTCCAGTTGTATTGAGGTATTGAGATACTGTAGTGCACTGAGAACCAGTGTAGTGTTGTCACTGGACTTGACCTATGGAAATGCAGGTTTAAATCCCCACTTTCTTTAAAAATCACTGGATGTCAGTCAGCTTCTTGGAGGAGAAGTAGAATAAAATACAATAAATAAATATGATTATTGTAAAAATGTGTCTTATACTTACCAAAGTATTTAGATAATTTTCTCATTCATTAAATGAGAAATACTGGTTCTCATAGCATAATGTTGTAAAAAGAGAAGCACTAAAATAGCTTATATAATAACCTTAGTATTTAGATTTTGGAGTACAGATATTGTATCAACTTTGCCATTGTTGATTTATACTATTATTCTGAAATCACAGATCTTTCAGAATGATATCAGATAAATTTGTTTTTTCCTTCTCTAGTCCGCTGAAATATATACTGTTTGCTCATTATTAACTAATACTAAGTTCAAATGTCTATATTTTAGAACACTAAGTGACAAGAAATGTAAAGATTGTAATCCTAGCAAACCTATGGAAATACTAATTTTCTGTGAAATTAATATTCCAAATGTATGGAGGAACAAGAATAAAGCATGAAATAATTAAATTCAGTAATGAGGCATCATTCAGCTTAGATGAGTTATGAGAGGTCTAAATGTCAGTTTCATCTATTTCTTGGCTTTTTCGTAGATTAAATTCCTACTCCCAGGGGCTTGAATTGTCAGTGACTATCAGTGCAATCCTATGCTAAATTAGTCTTGTCTAAAATCATTGATTTCATTGGGCATAGACTGGAGAAACTCTGCATCAGCCTGCACTGGATGCAGCAAAATGCTAGAAAATTTTGACTGAGACTGGGGAGGGACTGACAATTTGTTGTGGAGGGATTCTTGGATTCATTTGCTGTTAGTTTATTCTGACAAAAACTAAAAATATTTGTACAAGGACAAGAGTGATTGGCCAATGTAATGGATTGCTTAATAAACATTAGTTAGTCAAAGGCACATAAAAGTAATGGACATTTTTGATTTGTATTACAGATGACACAACATAAACATTCATCAAAGTAATTTGGTGAAACTCTTGGAGAAGAAAAAGACATAAATCACTGCCTGCTATTGTATATTTGCAAAGATCTTCACAGTAGTATCTAATACAATGTTTGTTTGTGGCACATATGCCACAGGGCATTATATTTCATTCTATCTCCTTCATGGCCCAAAACAGTAATAATAGCATGGTATTTGCAATGTAACTACCCCTAATTTGGAGAAAGAAAAATTGTTATTGACATTAAATTGCCTCCAGAATTATACACCCCCATGTTAAAGATTATCATATGTTTTTGATCCAAAATGCTTTTTAGTTTTTCTTCTTGTATAATATTTTGTGGTGTAATTGCAGAGGAAATTAAAACTCTCTTCACAGGTTTAATAATAGATGAGATGGAGGCTTTGAAATAATTGTGTTTATTGAGTTTTGTCATCTTTCAACACAGCAGGCAAACAGCAGCTTGCAACTTGCACCTCTGTTGGCTCTGGGATGGATTAGAGAAAAACAGCCCAGGGTTCCATTTGGAACCCTTCAGGAAGTGAATGTGTGCCAAGCTCCACTCCCCAAATAAACTTCTAATATTTTGATTTTCATTCTGAGCACTTTGTTACAAGTCCTGCTAACTTGCCTGACAGAGTACACTGCAGTGGTGCACTTCACATGCCAAGCTTTGAACTCTTATGCCTCTCTAATCCTGTATCACCATGTGGCAGCCATTGCCTGTGTTCGTGCCTGTGGATCTGTTTTTCTTTCCAATGCAAAAGATATCAGCTGAAAGCTTTAGTCACAGCCTCCAAAATATGCAAGTTGAACTAAGCTGAAATGAGATGTGTACTTCTTCAAGCAAGTCTCAGTGTCATCTCTTTTAGCAAAGTATGAAAGTTAAAATCATACAGGGGCAATTGATGCACAATAGTGTCACTGTGCCTGATGTGACCAGCTTGTAGATTTACCTTTTGTGGTATGCAAAATAAAACCAGTGCCATTAATCTTTGCACAACAGTACTGCCAGGCAGATGATCTATTATTAGTAGGGATGGGCATGAACTGGAAAAATGTGGTTAATTTTGGTAAGTGGTTCTTGGTGTGCCCGGTTCATGAGCCATTAACCATCATGAACTTTTAAGAGCTAAATGAACTGGCTTGGTTTGTGAGGTTCATGATGTGGTAGAATGCCTTCCCTGGCATGCGAGAAACACCAAACTTGCAGGGGCACTCTGGCAGCCTCTCCTCTACCTGCCCTCCAAGTTTGATGAGGATTTGATTTATGGGGTCTGAGTTACACCCTCCAAAGAAGGTTTCCAATGGAGGTAAAAGCAGCAAAAAAGCAAGGGCAATAGAAACCCAACAGAACAGTATCAAAGTCCCAGAAAATCTCTTCAGTAGAAACTGAAGGTGGGGTGGGCATTTTTGCAAGCCCAACAGAACCAGTGCAATGTCCTACTGCCCAGCAGAACCCAGTGCCATTGTGGCAATGCCAGCTCAATCACAATCCAAGCAAGGGGGCATTTTTGCAAGCCCAGCAGAATCATTGCAATGTGTACAGTGCCCAGCAGTACCAGTGCAATCACAGAGTGACCAGCAGAACCCAGTGCCAGTGTGGCAATGCCAGCTCAACAGGACTGAAGTCAAGCACAGAATCACAATCCAAGCAGGGGGGTTGAAAGCCCAGCAGAACCCAGCACCAACGTGGCAATGCCAACTCAATCACAATCCAAGCAAGAGGAGGGCATTTTTCAAGCACAGCTGAACCAGTACAATGTACTGAGAACCTAGCAGTACCACTGTAATCACAGAGTGTTTAGAAGAACCCAGTGCCACTGGCATTGCAAGTTTAAAAGGATGGATCTCAAAGCACAGAGTCACAAATCCAAGGAAGGGAGGTGGGATTTTTCAAGCTCTGTTCAAGAAAATAGGAAGTGAACACAAAGGATTGCCCACAAAGAGGCAACCCTCTTGAAACCTCTTGAAATGGGGGGACCCTTTTGAAACTGACATGACTAGTTTGAAACTGACAACAGTGTTTCCAGAGCTGGGGAATTCTATGCCCCATGTTGCTTTGAAAGTTGGTAAACATTTTGGGCCAATCTGCATTTAGCATTTGCTCTGTTGTTTTACCAAACCCACACTGGAACAGAAAAAGATGCAGTTCAAAACCACATTCAGCTATCCCGGGCAAACACTGTAGTGACTGCAGAGTCGCCCCGAATGGCCATAAACAACCATAGATCTATGCAGACAGCCACTATAAAACCAGAGATCAAACAAAGTGAAAACAGCATGCAGTTTAGACACTGCCATAAAATGCGACACTCAATCAAAGTGAAAGTGGCATGCAATGTAGATGGGAATTTAGTGTGTGTGTGGGGGAGTTATAGATGAGAAATTGAAGTGAAGTGAGATGATGATGACTTTCTCAAAGGCCAAGCCTGGTTTTTCAGATCTACCATATCCATGACCATCGTGCCATCATGTGTATATGTGAAGAGCTGTCAAATCACAGCTGCCTTATGGTGCTTTCCTCTTTCCTTCTTCCTGGGTACCCCCATAGCCTTTCTCTGCTTTATTCTCTCCTTCCCACCTATCCACCAACCAGCAGCAAGTAGCCAGTCCTGAGTGAGTTGTGCAAGTTTTGTGGTATCAAGTCATTCAATGGTTGCTGCCAGGCCTGACCACCAGCTGATGAGTCCTCCCTTAAAGGCCAAAAAGACCTGGAAAGGTCTCTCCCCTTCTCCTGCTTTTACTGATGGAAATCATGGTGGTTAACCCCCACAATATCCACAGAGAAGGCATTTGTTTCTTAAAGCTATAGGCTCTCCTATGATTAGTAGCATAGTCCCCCCGTGTATTCATATCTCTGTTTGTTTGTTTTAGGTTTCTGATTTTTCCACAAACCTGGGGATTTTGTGCTAAATGTGATAACTATGTTGGTTGAAATCACATAGACAACTTAGACTTCAATCATTTGTTTAGGGATGTACAAGGAAGTTGAACAGGGACACAATGCAAAACTTCTGTTAAACACAAAATTAAACCAGTTCAAATTAGTTCTGACAAAGGAAGATTTGACTTTTGAATGTTATGCCCTGGTAATTTTGTTGACTTTTAAGCTGCGACTGGACTTGAATCTTGCTCTTCTATTGCAGACCAACGTGCCTATCTTCCTGAAATATATTAGTTCAGACATTAGTAGTGATCCTAGATAAACATTGTTCTATCTTCCTTCTTTTAACATTATTGTAGGACTAATACATTTTACCCTTATATCTGTCCCTTGTGATCTTCTGCATGAGTTGCTAAAGAAACTTTCTCAAGAATGTCTCAAGTATTTCTCAAGAAAATACTTCCCAAATTAAATAATTAAACTGGCTTTTTTCCTTCCTATCTGCCTCATGTGCAATTCCAATAAAGTGATGATTTACAATTCTTGGAGTCTGTGAGTATTTGTGCATGGTCCTGTGGGGTTCTGCGACAGAGACTATACAGACTGTAAACAATTTATAAGGCTTTGGACGACTCATATTTATGGAGGACTAGAGCCCTGTAAAACAGGTGGCTTTCTGCATAAAAAAGATTTGGAAATGTACAAGCTTTTTCTATGTGTTGAGAAGTGGGAAAAGATAAATAAACTGCTCAGTTCCCCCCTCAAACTTTATTTATCTGGCAGCATATTAATTCTAGTATTATTCTTTGTTTTGAAATAAAAATATGATGCATTATATATTGATATTCCTGGTTGTCAGCATGTGCATCTACTAATGGGGAAGGCCAGAGATATACATGCCTTTCTACTTTAGTAATGTGTAAGAAAAATTATTCCTCTGGGGAAAGAAAACATGCACACAGTAGGAAAGTAAGGCAAGCTACTCTAGGAATAGCTTTAGTTTTCAAGCATAATTTCCCTTAATGGCAAAAGCAAATCAGTTGGGGTACTGCTTGTGTGCATTGCCATTAATAGTGCACCAATAGATTGCTGAAGCTATGGGAGAGATGGAATTTCTCCTCCTGATTCTCTGTGCCAACATTCCTATTTTGATTTCACCTATCCCTTGTGCAAGCAGAACCCTCAGCATTTTATTTTAACAAGATTTTTCCTTTAATTTAACATTTCCCCCTATAAAATGTATTTAATTTTTCAATATTATTTGAGCATTAAATGTATATTATACCTACAAATGATGCACACTGCACTTATATATTTATTTTCAATTATTATATTCTTATTGTCTATATTTTGGGTGACACAGCACAAAATAATATGAATTTAATAAAATCAATAAAACATTAAAGGTAGAACAGCAGCAGCAATAAAACATACTGGATTAAAACATAAAATCTTAAATACCCTGAAAACAGCATTACAGTCACCGAAACACTGGTACCAGGGTGAGGCAGCTAAAACCAGTGAGGCAAAAGGTTTAATTGTCTTTGTTTGGTGCCTAATACCAATTTGTGTTAAGTTTATCTCTATGAAGTAAGAGTTCCAAAGCATGGCACCATCACTAAAAAGGTGTGTGGAGGCACATGGAGTAGTGCCTTTGATGATGGCCTCAGCTGTTGGGTAAGGAGATGATGATACCTTATCATAACTCCCTTTCTCACAATACAAGAACTTGTGGGCGCTCAATGAAATTGCTGAGCAGTCAGATTAAAATGGATAAAAGGAAGTACTTCTTCACCCAAAGAGTGATTAACACATGGAATTCACTGCCACAGGAGGTGGTGGCAGCTACAAGCATGGATAGCTTCAAGAGGGAATTAGATAAGCATATGGAGCAGAAGTCCATCAGTGGCTATTAGCCACAAGGTATAGATAGGAACTTTCGATCTGAGACAAGTGATGCTCTGTATTCTTGGTGCTTTTGGGGGGACAACAGTGGGAGGACTTCTAGTGTCCTGGCCCCACTGCTGGACCTCCTGATGACACCTAGTATTTTTGGCCACTGTGTGACAGAGTGTTGAACTGGATGGGCTATTGGCCTGATCCAACATTGGCTTCTCTTATGTTCTTATATTCATATTAACTGCAGATAAAAATATACCTGAGAGTACATGCACATTTGACAGCCAGTGTCATGTTGGAATTAGTGTGTCTGAGTAGGACTGGGGAGACCTAGGTTCAAAATCCCACTCGACCATGAGGCATCCTGTATAATTCCAGACTAGGTGCGCTCAAGCACCCACTGGCTTGGTTCATGTTGTACCCCTCACAAGCAGGGGAGATGATAATTTGTCATTCTCTGTTTTGCAGCTACCCCTCTCCATAGCACCTCATCTGCCAGCACCTCCAATTTTAAAAATTAGTTATTAAGAACAATTCCATATGGAGTGAAACTTGGTGCATGTCAGAAAACATAGTTCTAGTTATCTGTTCAAATTGCTTCTCTCTCCCCCCCTTTGTTTTAATGGTGGTATTATATCTATTGTTTGCTTGTTTGTTTACATTAGGCATCTACTGTTAGGCCATATTCTTGATGTTGTAGCATAATAATGCTAATGTACTCAAATGAAAGACATACAGAGATACACTTCACCAGTAAATATAGAAGTGTGATTAGGTGACCAATTATAGAGCTGTTTAACAGTAGCTGCCCCACTCCCCACTCATCTGCCACTGTCATATAAGAACAGCCCTGCTGGATTAGAGCACTGGTCCATCTAATCCAGCATTCTGACTCACTCGGTGGCCACCTGTTTACTCTGAAGGGCCAAAAACAAGGCATAGAGGCTGAGGCCTTGACTCCTGGCATTGATATCCAGAGGTTTACTAGCTTTGTTTGTGGAGGTTCCCAGGTTAAAAGATCTGGCAGTACATCATGTCAAAGACCTCTGCCTGAAACCCTGGAGAGCTGCTGCCAGTATGAGTAGACAATGCTGACTTTGATGGACCAAGGGTCTGATTCAGTATAAGGCAATTTCATGTGTATCCTAGCCTCCAGTTTTAAAAGACACATAGTTAAAAGGGGGAGGGGAATCCAGTTGATTTGAAACTTACTATTTAGATGTCTCTATGTGCCTTTAGTGTCAGTTCATTATGACCTTGGCAGTACTGTTTACTGATATCAGGCAGTATTTTCTTTTCTTTTTTTTTAGTTTGAACTTTTATCTCATGACAAAAGGAATATCTCTGAATGGTAAAAAAATAATGTTATGATGTAATAGCATCCATCTCCCCACCTCCAAAAAAGTGTTTTTTTTTTCATTTTCAGGGTTTTTTTCTCAGTTTCAAAGTAATAGCTCCTTGAAGCTATCAACAATGTTGCCCCTCATCAACCACTCCTGTCCTTGAGGTGAAAACCAGGCCCCTTATTTACCATGGAGCTGGGTAACCCGAAAAGGACCAGGAGATGCCTAGAATGATGCCGGCAGAGAATTGGTACTGAATCTGGCAGATTGTGCTATAGAGCCCATTGGAAGACCTATGAAGTGGCAGTGTGAAAGGCAGACTATAAATAGTGTAAATAAAGAAACAAGAGGGTAAAGGCAACTGTGACAAGCAATTCTGGAACTGCAAGACTGAAACTGCAATTACATGTTCCTGTATAAAAACAACTAGACACTGCACAAGTACAGCTGAGCTCAAAAGAAACTTATATTCACCACTGAGGTGTTCTGATGAGGGACCTGCCTTTGCACCTGACTGAGGGAGTTTAACAAGGTAAGGTGGCAGTCATGTTTATGCTCACAGCAGAGTTACCTTGGGCCACTTACATTCTCTTAACCTAAATTACAGGATTATTATAAGGATAAAATGTGGGAAAGAAGAACCTTGTACATTATCTTGAGCTCTTTGCAGAACTGGTGAGATGAAAATTTAGACAGAGATATAGTTTTGTAAATTTACTTCTCTCTCTCTCTCTCTCTCTCTCTCTCTCTCCTCTCTCTCTCTCTCTCTCTCTCTCTCTCTCTCTCTCTCAACAATGAACAGCAGAGTACCAAAACATCTGCCACAATATTATTAAAACATGTAAAAATAAATGAAGTAAGGAAATTTAGATGTTTGGTAAACAATATCCAGGTGCTAATTTGGCACTAAGGACGTAGCACTGCCTGAGATGCAGTCAAATAATTTATTAAAGGAAAAATGAAGATAGGTGGGCTTAGCCTCTATCTTGAAGTGATTCAAGCAGTACTGCAAGCACCTGGTGGAGCTCTACGATTAAATAAGCAGGGAGATTTAAGAGCTGGCTCACTGGAGAATGTGGCCATTTCACTACTTGGCAGGACAACAAGACAAACTGGCTCATTCCTGAGATTGCATATGATTGTGAAATGGAGGAGTTGTCTGATTGGAAATGTTTGACATTAGCTGGAACCAGAGAAAACAACAAACATAATAGTTTCAGTAGTCCTTTCTATATTATCCCAGGATTTGACATAGGTGTTGTAAATGAAATGGGTCCATTTGAATATCAGGGGGAACTTTCTTCAGAGGCCAAGGGAGCTTTATGTGTTTATATATCAGTCCTGAAGTTGACATTAGGATTGCCAGATCCCCCGGTCCCACTGGGATTCCCTGATTTGGGGGGCTCCTCCTGGCCCCCAGCCAACTGGCTGGCAGGGGGAAGTCCCACCCCCAAGAATGACCACCTGGCAACCTCCTACTACAAGATTTAAAGGACCCTCCACTTGGCCCTATAAATCTTGGAGGAAGAGGGGTGGCTGCACATGCCTGCAACCCCCACCTCTTCCTAACAGCATTCAAAGAGATGCTTTTGGAAGAGGTAGGACTATGCGCCCAAAGGTCGTCGGCGGCTCAGGGCTTGCAGGGAAAGTCCAAATGGCACTCACTCCTTTAAAGCAGGGGTTGCTCATGTCTGCCATACAAGCGGTGAGATAGCAATTTGCAGGGCAAGTGTGAGTGGCTCCTGCTTCAAAAGAGCCGGAGCCACTCACACTTGCCATGCAAGCTGCAGTCTCGTGGCTCACAGGGCAGGTTCAAGCAGTGCCCGCTCTTTTGAAGTGGGAGCCACTCGCACTTGCCTTGCAAGTGGTGATCTCATGGCTCACCAGGCAGGCATGAGCAGCACCCACTCGTGTCTGGCCTGCAGGCAGCAAAGGTTTGCAGGGCAGGCACCGGCGGTTCCACGCTGCCCCAAAGGTTCCCTTTAAATGGTTGGAAGAAAGCAGGGGGGCATGCGCACATGGCGCAGCGTCCCTGACACAATGATGGCACTCTGTGTGATGTCATCACATTGAGGCAGCCCCTCCCACACTACATCCTTACTTTAACTATCTGGTCCCTGTATTCTTGACAGCAGAGTTTATGGATATTTAATAATGGCTGGTACTCTTTTCTTTCAGCTTTACTGAAGGTACAAGATACATTGGATTGGACACAGACTAAATTTTTCAGTGGAACACAGAGCTTTCCAGCCTCCCTCTCCCACTACAGCCGATCTCCACAAAATGCTGTTCCTAAGGGATAGAGGCCTTGAGGAATTACATGAGGGGAATCTACGGCAGGAAGGAGGAATCAGTGGTAATGTCCTGTTTAGTCTGGGTACATCCAATTGTAAATAAAAGAGGTCCTTTACTAAAATCTGAAATAGAAGATGAAAAGAAATGCCATCACACTGTAGTAACAAATCAAAAAACCTTCCTAGAAAGTTGATTTAATAATCTTAGATCCAAGACTTGCTGTTGTAGAACCTCTATATTTTGAGTTGCTAGCTCTGCAGCAATTTGATTTACTCATCAATTTCAAAAATCTGTTAGCCACCTTTCTCCCTTGTGGAATTCAAGGCAACTTACAATATAAATAAAATATTATAAAAACACAATTTAAAAAGCAATTATAAAACCCATAAAAGTCACAGCTTAAAAATTCTGATTAAGACTGCCAATAATAAAAAACTAAATCAATCAAAATGCAGTCCTAAATAAAATATTCTTCAATTAACTCGTGAAGATTGACAATGAGGGGGCAGGCACACCTCCTTGGGCAGGTCATTCCATAATTGTGGGGCTGCCAGGGAAAAGGCCATCTCTCATGTACCCACGAAGCAAGTGTATTTCATTTGTGGGACAGACAGGAGGGCCTCTCCCTGTGGTCTTAATTCTGGGCAGAAGATGGGCCTTCTGATACTTTGTATACACTCAGAAATTTAGAAGTACATTCTGCCTGATTTTGTGGCTGTAAGGATGCTTTGCTTTTAGAAGAGAACTCAAATAATGCTATTTCAGTGTAATGCTATCACAGCATATGGGGGCTCTTTTAAAAGAAAGACATCCGCTAAGTGAAAGATGTAGGATACTGCCACTGCCAAAGACTGGCTGATCAGCTTCTCCATTTCCTGGCAATTCCTTTTTCATAGTCACAACTGCTAGCTACTACAACCCATTCCTTCTGTGGCACTGGACCTGATAACAAAAATTGCAAATCCTATCTGCAGGTGGAGATGGCTTTTGCTTGGTTGACATTTAAGCACTGCTGTATTTTAAATAGTGTGCAGCATCCATTTCTGTGGAACCTCTTGGCAATGAATTAACAAAAAAACCCAATCAACTGGATTTGTGCACATCTGATGAGAATCCAGCCTCCTGTCTTCCAGCAAGCTTCTTTATGGCTCAGACTTGCCAAGTCAAGCTATAGGCTGAGCCAGCCAATCAAGAATGGTGTGGCTGCATCAGTACTGCAAATTCTAGTAGCTGAACTCCAGAAAAGCAAAAAAACAGGCTTCATTCTAAAATATGGAACGTGCCCAGAAGACTGGAAGCCCAAACTTAGAAGCTGGATCTTGGCAAGCATACAATGAATGTAGATTTCTTTATAAGATATTAGAAAATATATATAATCTATAGCTCACAATGTTAGTGAAACAATAAACTGAAAACAGGACTTCACTGGTTTTCTATTAAGCAATGTAATGCCTTTTTTTCTCCTTTTTAGTCTCTTAAGACACATTTGTCAGACTGTAGAAGGAAAATCAAATATGTTTTGTATTAAAATGCTGTTCAAAATTGATATTGAATTTATATGAAAACACTTTTTCCATTCCAGTACAGAATTGTTTCAGCGCATTAAAGTAATATTGCTCAATTGGCACATCAAACTCTTCATTCTACAGTTAGAGGTGAATCACGTTTTTTTAAAAAAAATTATGCAGATTTTGCTCAGTATAAGCCTAGAAGTAGGCATTGTTCATGACCAATGCAGTGTATGCATTCTACTCATCCTAAACTGGATAAATAAAAAGTGAAGATTATTAGTCTGTATTTATTTACTACTTTTCTATATGCTTTTCCTTACTATGCCATGAAAGAAAAGGCACCTCTGATACCCCCATCTAGTACCCCTTGGTCAGAAAGCAAGCTTTTAGAACCCACTGACTTCTTAGATGCCACGAAGCTGCAGAAGAAGGCTTATGTGTGATACTAAGTCCAAGGAATTAAGATCAGACTACATGCTTGCTCCCTGGCTCCCATGAGAACCCTGCCTCCCTTAATTGAAACTCCCTTCTGTGACTCTTTAAGGCTCATCAACTTTCTGGTCACAATTAACATTCAGATTTTTCAGGGCAATACTCTCCTGCATCACTGAAGAATCTCCCTTACAGTGCAGGCTTCTCTGGAAATGTAATCAATGCATAGTCGGGCTCAAGAACATCTACCTGGCTCGGGCCCACTGTTGCCAGATATTAGTAATATTTGCCACTCAGGTAACTGAGAGAGCAATCCTAAGCAAGTGTACTCAGAATCCCACTTAGGTTTATTAAATGGAATCTGCTTCCAGTGTTCTTGGGATTGCACTGTCACTTACCTTATACAGACAGATCTCCCACAACTAACAACATATAGATTGATTGACTGATTGACTGACTGACTGACAAGTAGATATGCTTTATTATTCAAGGTTATATTTATTGCCCTTTTGGTACCTTATGGGTGAGCTGCTCCCTAGGTCTAAATTTAACTTGCCTAACAGCACACTGTCTTTTACTGATGTTGCTTGCTCTCCACTGATGTTGATTGCTCTCCACAAACAACATTGGATCTTTGAAACCCTGTTTTTAAAACAGATCAGCACTTCATCACCATGTAGACACCTGTCCTCTTGTCTATGCTGCTGAATGTCTCTGTTATTCCTGGAATGAAAGGTTCTTTTTCTGGCATTCTGATTGTTCCTTTCTTGCCTTATTTCAATGTAGGAAGGTTCTTCATTAAACTTATCCATGTATTTGTTTGTGTTTCCTTAAAAAAAACACACAACACCATTAATTCCTTCTGCATTGGTGCTGCTAGTACCACTGCCTCTTTAGGCTTGCAAACTGTCTGAATAAATGCATTGGACTGATTCCCAAACTACTCGGCATACTGATGTGTTGTGTTTTGTACTTCTGCTTGCTGAAATAACTCTTGAACTTACTGCCCCCGCCCTTCAGTTCCTTCTTTGCTGTAAGACAGGCAATGTGGTTCTATCAGCAGATCATTTAAGTTTGGCATTTGTGCTGGGATCAGTTTTTATCTCTGTAACATCTAAAGGCCAGTTCTCTCACCCCAAAATTATTTTTGCTATATTTAGGGGGAAGATATTTTTTTCCTATTCATAAATTCCTATTCAGAATTTAAAATTCTGTAAGATAGCAACTTCTGATTTGGCTGTTATTACATTTCTAATGGTAGTGTGTGTTTGGTCCAATATTGGTTAGATCCACAATGAATTCACTGACCTAGTAAAAGTGAATAAGGCCAACTGTAATATTAGCGATTGAATTATGGATGATGGAACCATTGTCATTCTTCACCCATATATGTCACCTTGTCAGACCTGATAGTATTCATCTCTCACATGATGGATGTGACATTTTTATCTCTGCTTTGTAATATTCTTTTTGCAGTATTTTATGCTATATGTTTCTATGTGGATCAGAGGGGAGTCTGAGGGCAAGCCTTGGATGTCCTCTTCCTTTTGCTACCAGGGTACAGTTGATGAGAGAGAGACAGAGAGGAAGAGAGAGAATGGAGCATTAGGACTGACAGTTACTCAGCAGTGTCATTGACCTCATAAATTCACTTACATTTTGCCACCTTTCCTCATGCAAGCAAGCTGGCGTAAGACATCAGTTGTAAGTTTTTGTTGGGTGTTGTGCCTGTCTTTGCAATTACTAACTCAATTTACTTATTATGACCCTGTTTAATTCTAGGTTGTTGTGTGTTTATTTTCCTTTTTTCTTCCCTCACAAATGTAGACCAACCAAACCTAGTCCAGCCTCCCCACCCTCCAGTGCTACTACAAAGTTAAAGCTGCTAGTCATTCAGCAATGTTTTGACAATATTTTTTGTGAGGGGGCCCCAGGAGCCCTGAGGCACTAATTAAATTAAAATGAATCAATGTAAACTAAACTAATTACAATAGAGGTAAGTAAATTAGCTGGGCTGCTCACCCTGGTCAGCCCAGGGTCTTTCTTTCCCTGAGCATTTCTGAGGGGGGGCTAGGGGGAGAGGCATCCTGCCTCAAAGGCACCTTGAAAGTGATGCCTCTCCTTGCCAGGCTCAGCATGATTTCAGCCTTTTGTCCCCCCGCCCCTTCTTGTGTGCCAATGCGAGCCAGAGAAGGTGAGAGAGATAAAGCTTCTTCTTAGTAGTGAGGAACCTTGATGGCACACAGGCACACAAACACCCTGCACAGGGGCTGCTGCCTTGCACAGCTCTGGGTTCTCGCATCTCCTCCCTGCTGGCAGCCAAAATCACTCAAAATAATTTAACCCAGAGTAATAAAATTCAGAGCCCTTAATAATGATGCTGGGACAAAACAAGCCCCTAGAACGACTGAGGGAGAAATACTGTGTATGTCCCGCTTGAAGACATTCCAATGCTAACCCTAGATTCCGCTAGACAAATCCAGTCACAGAGGGAGAGGGGCTTCCCACAGGCCTAAAGAAAAGGGGAAGTGAAAGAAAATCATTTGTTGGGGCACCCTCAGTAACAAACGACACCTTCCCCTGCACATACACTGAGGCACAGGGAGTGAAGAGCTGCTCAGGAGTAGACCTGGTTACCAGCCAATCAAAGGAGGAAGTAGGCTACTGTCCAATCAAAGGAGGAAGAAAGCCAGTCAGGAAGAAATCAATGATGCCAATTAGCTCTTTGATGCCAATTAGATCATGCACTTTGGAACAGTGCGGCACAGCTGAAATAATGGATATAAAGCAAGTAATATTTTTTCCCAGATTAAAGGGGGAGATTGGGGTGGGAGGCTATGAAGATATGATAAAAAGGGGCTCTGCCCCCAAAGCCCCACTGCTGGCTATGGCTCTGCTCAAAAGGATTTAGAAATGGCCCTGTTGGGGTAGTAGGGGTAGCAGAACCAGAAGGTGGACAGGTGTTTTAACCAAACGGGAATGAAAGAACCAAGTGGCACTGGAGAATTACTTGGAAGCATTGGAGAGGAGGAGGCATGGGTTCCCTATCCTCTCTCCTTTTTGCCATCAGAGCCAGAAGACAAGATGCTGTGAAAGAGCCATTGAACACCCCACCCCAGGGCAAGATGGCCATGGATGCAGGCTGAAGTGATTATCACAATTATGCTCAAATTTACATCTTCCCTGCTGACCTGCCCTGGTTATATGGTTATACTCCCAACATACATGCCAGACAACATCCCACCTGAAGCTGACCCTGGTCCTGGATGGGTCAGACCTGGGCCTACAATGACCTACAATGAGAAGTCCCAGCTTTTTGTCCAAAAGGTTCCACCTAGTTACCCCATTACATGGGGCCATCTTCATCTGTACTTTATCTGTACTTTTATTGAATTGTATTTTAAATGTATTTATGCTGGTTTTAGAACTGTTGTAAGCTGCCCTGAGCCACTCTGCGGGAGGACGGGATAGAAATCAAATAAATAAATAAATAAATAGTGTACTCTATGCTGCCTAGGGTGCTACTAGGATCACAGCAGATAAAATAATTTTGAATGGGCCACCCTGCCAGTGGCTGACCACTGGATGGAAAGCTGAGGCCAGCTTACCCCTTAACAGAGCCTTTTTGGGAGGCATGTCGACTTAAGCTGTATACTTGTGTTCACAGGACCCAAAATGGACTAGCTAACCAGCCCCTAAAGGAAAAACAGTAATGACTTCTGCTTGGTCACACTTAATCTGTGCTAAATCCTAATGAAAAGCTCACTAGTCTAAACAATTGCACTGTAGTTATTAATCAGCCAATAACAATGGGATGCATTCCCCTACTATTTAATCATGCTTTATATATTTAATTTTATTTATATACTATTACCAACTTATTAAAACCAACTATTATATACTATTACCAACTTATTATATACTATTACCAACTTATTATTATATACATACACAAACACACACACACACACACACACTGAGAGGAACTCTCAGTCTGGGGCAAGTGATGCACTGTATTCTTGGTGCTTGGGGGGGGGCAACAATAGGAGGGCTTCTAGTGTCCTGGCCAGTTTGGTGTGAGAGCCAGTTTGGTGTAGTGGTTAAGTGCACAGACTCTAATCTGGGAGAACTGGTTTTGATTCCCCACTCCTCCACTTGCAGCTGCTGGATGACCTTGGGCAAGCCATAGTTCTGTCAGAGCTGTTCTCTCAAGAACAGTTCTCTCATAGCTCTCTCAGCCATGCCTACCTCACAGATTGTCTGTTGTGAGGAGGGGAAGGGAAAGGAGTTTGCAAGCCGCTCTGAGACTCCAAGTGAAGGGTGGGGTATAAATCCAGTCTCCTCCTCCTCCTCTACTGCTGGACCTCCTGATGGCACCTGGTATTTTTGGCCACTGTGTGACAGAGTGTTGGACTAGATGGGCCATTGGTCTGATCCAATATTGGCTTCTCTTATGTTTTTATGTTCACACACACACCTAACTATTTACCAAACAAGTTTAAGGACAGGTATGATGCTTTCTATAAAAATCACCTGGTCCCCCCACCAATGCCAATGATTTCTCCTAACCCACTGTGATACTAGAACTATCAAGGGTTTGGGGAAAATAAACAAACTCCCTCTAAATAAGTGCAAAGAACCTAGAAAGTGTGACTTACACCTGAGAAGGGGACTGAAAAGGGGAATTCCAGTGCAAATAAGCACAAATAAGCCATGTGGCAGCAGGAGTGATAGGAGGGTAATAAGATATTGCCTGAAGCCCAAGGCAACTCTTCATTGGAAAAGAAAGCTACTGGGAAATTAGTCACCTCCCCAATTGTCTGTCGCTCTCCCCCACCATCACCTGGCCTCACAGTCACACGTGCAATAAGTAGGCAGGCAATAGAAAGTACCTGACCCCCCACTACTGGAGGACCCCAGCTAATGCTTTGTAGACCACTGCACCGGACTGCTCTCAACCACCATTTGTTCCATTGCTGAACAGCTAATCCAGAATCCTTAAATTCTGTGGCCAGCATACCAAGCATGAGGGTCGTTCCAGGAAGGGTTCTCACTTTGGCTGCCAACTGTTGCAAGACCAGCGAAACCAGCCACGTAGATGGGATCAAAGTTGCAGTGCATGATCTCTGGGGTCTGCAAAGCCATGAAAAATCTGCGATAAGGTCCTAGCAGCAGCACAGATTTATAGGAATGAGGTGGGAGGTCTTGGCCCCCAAAACCACCTGTAGCCCTGCCCTGCGCCTGGCCATCCTCCCACTGCCATGGACCCTGCCCCTGCATAGGGCCATGTGGTCACACCGCTGGAGACCGTGTGGATGTTCACTGCTTTGCTCCCAGCCCTGGAGCCCACAAAGGCAGTGCAGGGGTAAATCCCAGCCATGGCTTCTTCCACTTTAATCCAACATGATGGAGCCCATGGCATCAACTCAGCAATAAATGCAAATTTTGTATCTGTGAATTTAGTAGTTTATTGTGGTACTAATTTTAATGTGAAATGCTATTTATCTATCACACATCCTTTAACAGTTAAGGCTCTGTGGTGGAGAATAGCAAGGCTTTTTTGTCTCACATCTGCTGCTAATGTGCTCTGTAGCGCAGTGTCCCAGTCTTCTGGGGATAGTATTTGAGTCTGCCAGGTTATCTGCCATTTTAAGCATAAACTGAGTAATAGATGAGAAGTCACACATAGAATTGCTATGTCACATTAGTGATGCTCAAAAGCCTCACTGTATCCCTGGACAGAAGGATTTAGGTTATGATAATATATGGCTATATTTTGATGCTGCATTTTTATATATTGTTGTATGAATTTTGAAAAGCCAGGTGCTCTTAACTAAAACTGCAAATAGAAAAAAAAATAAAACTTGGATACAGCTGTTTTGGCTTCTGCTTCTTTAATTTGGAATTACATGAAGAGCTTTAATTTGTTCACTTTAATGGGGCAGTCAAATAGGATTTGACTTTCTGCTATAGTAAACATAATCCTAGCTGGGCAACTACATGCTACACATGTGTAATGCTTGTAACAGTGCCCCAAGGCTACTTTTAATGAGCAAATCCAGTGAGTGGGAATTGGGAGAACTAATTTTTCTACTGCAATCTTAAGGAGAGTTACATACGTCTAAGCCATTAGCTTCAATGGACTCAGAAGGATGTAACTCTGCTTAGAATTACACTGTTAAAGTGTTAGATGCAGCAATGAATCCAGGGGAGCTATATACCAAAGCCCCAATTGTCCACGTGATTCTGGATTTAGCAGAGATTCATGCATGAAAGCCTGATTTTTAAACATATTTATGCCCTCCTTTTTAGCATAGGATGCTGTACTTCAAGCAAAGCAGTGCTGCTTCATGGTTTATATCACTGACAGAGCACTCTTTTGGGCACTTCACCTTTGGCACATAGGAATCTGAGCTGATGAAAAACGTATCAGTTCATTCAGAAAACAATGAATTGAAAATAGGGCAGGGTATCATGTGCTTTGGGCTTAAATTCCTTAATAATTCATTTATGTTACTGGGAAATAATTAGAATTATTTTAGCTAGCCAGACTGCATAACAGCATATTTTCAGATTCATCATATGTATGTCTGCAAATGAAACAGATGTCTAGACATGCATTATTAGGGATGCTGTGAATTTGAGTCCAGTGGCACCTTTAAGACCAACAAAGTTGACAGGTCACACTCAAAGAGTGCTTGTGAATGGTTCCTCATTCTCTTGGAAAGGAGTAACAAGTAGAGTGCCTCACGAATCCGTCCTGGGATCTGTTTTTTTCAAAATCTTTATACATAATTTGGATAAAGGAATAGAGGGAATGCTTATTAAATTTGCAGATGATACTAAATTGGGAGGGGTAGCAAATATGGCAGAAGACAGAGAGGATACAGGATGATCTTGACAGGCTGGAAAACTGGGCTAAAACAAATAAAATGAATTTCAGTGGGGATAAATATAAAGTTCTGCATTTAGAGAGGAAAAATCAAATACATAGTTATCGAATGGGGGAGACTTGTCTTGGCAGTAGTATTTTTGGTGCCAGTTTGGTGTAGTGATTAAGTGCTCGGACTCTAATCTGGGAGAAATGGGTTTGATTCCCCACTCCTCCACTTGCACCCACTGGATGACCTTGGGCAAGCTATAGTTCTGTCACAGCTGTTTTTGAAAAAGAGCAGTTTCTGTCAGAGTTCTCTCAGCCCCACCTACCTTCACAGGGTGTCTGTTGTGGGGAGGGGAAGGGGAAGGAGTTTGCAAGCCACTCTGAGACTCCTTTGGGTAGTGAAGGACAGGATATAAATTCAATCTCTTCTTCTTCTATATGCAAACAGGATCTAGGGATCTTAGAAGGCCATGAGTCAGCAGTGCTATGTGGTAGCTAGAAAGGCAAGTATGATTTTGGGCTGTATCAACAGAAGTATAGTGTCTAGATCATGTGAAGTGATAGTATCACTTTACTCTCATCTGGTTAGACTGTAGCCAGCCTCCTCAACCCTGAACCTGGGGTGGTCTTTCCCGATATAGAGACACCCCAAAACAACCTTAGAGAACTCTTGAAAATAAACCAGTCAGAGGTTCACCCAGAAAGGTTTTTACTGGAAAATAATAAAAAGGCATCACATACACAAAAGACACTTGAAGCACACAAGCTAGCTAGGAGAAAATAAAGGAAGCAGCGGGGATAAAGTGGTTTTGGAAGAGGCAATATTTACCAGTCTTGAAGACTGAGGTTGGCAGAAACAGCAGCAAAATGGACAGCATTTCATACAGAAGGAGGAGGCCCACATGCAAGTAGGGTATATGATATAATGTCCAGAACACGCATAGCAATGGAGCAGAGTGCCTGCAGTTACAGAGAAAATGCTTCCTGGGGTTATACTGACATGATTGCCCCATGATCACCCCAAAACAATAACTCAATTGGTTTTTCTGGAGATGGATAAAGGCTTGGGGGAGGCTTGATGTTTTTCTTGGAGGGTAAACTAAAGCTGTAAATATTCCTTGATGACCTGGTGATTGCTGGTTGGGAAAATGATTAGGTATGAAGAATTGCTAATTCAGGGTAAATGGGTCAAGGGGGAAGTGAAGCTGGAAAGGTGAGGTCATAGCTTCTTGGGAAACCTATTGTCCTTAATTATATATCTCCTTAGGGTGGGGAGAGGGCTGTTACTCAGCCACCTGAAATGACTCACCTTCAAAAATAAATATTTCCCCAGACCTGTTTCTGGCTGGACTCCATTCTGTGTTATTTTGGGCCAAACAAGTTTATATATATATATATATGTGTGTGTGTGTGTATTTGAAGTAATATTTGCACAAGGGTGTTAATACCTTTCTCTCTCTGTGCGCTAAACTGCCCCTCTGTAGGCAAAGTGGTCTGACTGCTAACATATATGCATGCAAAAGATTTCCCACTGAGTTAATTTCCTATTTACATATTCTGTGTATGTTTCCCAAAGGTCTGTTTGCTGTTGCAGTGAATTACAAAGGCTCTTTGTTTATAGAAGTCCTGATAGTATAGGGGAGGACTTGTGGAACTGTGGACTGGCCTGACCATCTTTCATTCACATAATCTTAATAGAAATCACATTCTCAATGCTACTATTAACTGCAGTAAGGGGTGGGGAGCCAAGTAAAATACAGGCAGAGGTGTAGGAGCCCATGGGTGAATAGCCTGAATGGGAACATACATTCCTGCCACCTAAACTGGTTTTTGCAGTATTTGCAATTCGTAACAGTAAAATAGATGCAGATGTTTGGGTTTCACAACAGGGCTATAACACAACTACAAAAATGTGGCTTCTTATGATGAAATCACTGGCTTTTAAAAACTTCATTGTATTGAGGCCTTACTTGGAAATGTGTAAATCCCACCCCGACCCACAGTAAAACAGCTAGGGATAACATGGAAAGGGTCAGGGGAAAGGGCAATGTTGCCTTGATCTAGTTCATATTACCCAGTGATTTTTTAAAAGTCTAAAATAAAATGGTAGGATATCTAATTTTGGATCTCCTATGTAATGTATATTTTGTCCCTGAGTAGCAGAGACATAGTTTTGCCTTAGCATGCTTACTGTACCTTGGATGTTAAAAAGCTGCAAACAGGAGTCTCAAATGCAAAATAACTCAACATTTTTGATGCATCATTTATATAGGCTAATCTATCTAAATCAAACTACTGAAGCTTTTAATAGGGCACTCTTGAATATAGATCAGCTGCTATCTTTGTTTTACCTTCTCCAGATACTTATGAACAGGGAGCCTGCGGCTAGTACAAATGCTAAGTGTTTATTCTTTAGTATACATGAATTGCTTACAAACCATATTTTTAGTTATTCCAGGAAGGGTCACATACAGAGATCTTCAGGCATGATTTACATAGAAACGAGCAACCACATTAATCCAGCAATGTAACACATGGAGCTAAAAAAAACTTTGTTCTTAATTGTGATCAAGAAATAGTTGTTACAAAATTATGCTACCTTTGTTATTTTTTTATAGAAACCATCAGCACAGTTCTGTATCTCAGATGATACTTCTCACTTCAATCAGATTTGTTAGATCAAGAATGCCCTCTTAACAAGGTTGTCTAGATGTGTGTGGGTTTTTTGCTCTTAAAACATTATCCCAGAAGTGACCAAAAAAGTCACAACAATGCAGAGTGTACAGAAAATGAAGAAAGGAAATGAAGGACATTATATCAGGAGTTAGAATGGTTTAAAGTATTGCTAAACAAAGTTTATTTATTTTATTCATTTATTAATTGGATTTATATCCTGCCCTTCCAACATGGGCTCAGGGTAGCAAACATGGAGGCAAATGCCATACAGAAACACTAAAACATGGAGGCAAATGCCATACATAAACACTAAAACAATAAATAATCAGTTGCCTATAAAACAGTTAAAACAGTGGTCAACAGAGCATATAAATCCATAATATAAAACCAATAACACTAAACACTCCAGTAAACACATTTGTTAGTGCTCTAATGGTGTCCCGCTATAACTGTAATCCCATACCAGGGCCAGTACGCCTTGTGGTGTTAATACGGTGGTGGTACAGTAACGGTGGCAGCCCCTACTTGAAAGCCCTGTGGAACTGCATAAGTCTGAGTCCAGTGGTAGATTTTGGTGTAGCATTGTAACAGGTAATGGAATTTCTTTTTTTGAAATGTATATTTTAGATATGTTTTCCAGTGCCTATGCCAACCACAGCCCTGACTTGGATAGCCCAGGCTAGCCTGATCTTGTCAGATCTCAGAAGCTAAGCAGGGTTGACCCTGAAAAGTATGTGGATAGGAAACCTTCAAGGAATACCAGGGGTGTGACACCGAGGCAGGCAATGGCAAACCACCTCTGAACAGCTCTTGCCTTGAAAACCCCATGAGGTCACCATCAATCAGCTGTGAATTGACAGCATTTTCCACCACACTATACCAACCACAAAGTGTGGAGAAGGAGTGGCAAGTGCACACAGCAACAGCCACCGTTGCTGTGCAGCACTGCCAGGCATTAGGAAATGGCTGCAATCTGGGCAGGAACCCTGAACAGTGCAAATGCCACCAGGGCAGTATTGGGCAAGACACAGTGGAGGATGGAACAGCTAAAGCTGGGAACAAGCATATGCCCTGGGCAGAAATGGAGTAGCAGACAGACAGACAGTGGTGGGTGGATGAATGGGTGGGAACTACCCCAACAGAACCCAGTGCAGTGCAGTTGAATGAGTGAGCACAGTAGTGGAGCAGTAGTTGGAAGAAGGACAGGGGGAGGGGCAGCAGGCAGAAGCAGCAGACTGAAGCATGGCATGCCCTGTAGTATGGACAGCAGTCCGCAATTTTTTTCTTACTGAAAGGGCCTCTTGGGGAAGCCCAAAACTGTCCTTTTAGCCTTCCCAATGCACCAGCTTCCTTCACCTTGCCCACTTTTCATACTGTTAACATATTCTCCCCTCTCCCCCAAGTAACTGACGCTGCTACAGAAGAACATAGACAAAAAAAAATCACTTAGGCAAAATATATTGTCTACATCTAAATCAAACTATGTTTATCTTTTTTAAAAAAAATCTTTGTGCCTGTACCCCAAAATGGGCCTAAATAGGGTTGCCAGACTCCCCCAGTGGAGGGGGTCCCCCACTGCCAGGACTCCTACCCTGCCACCGATCAGCTGGTTAGCTAGCAGACTTGGCGGGAGAGAGAAGGCCCAGGCATATTTATTTATTTATTTATTTATTTATTTATTTATTTATGTATGTATGTATGTATGTATGTATGTATGTATTACATTAGACGTACATCCTGCTTTCCCCATGGGTAATATCATATAAATGTATATA
The DNA here is from genome assembly GCA_029375565.1 of Gekko gecko. NCBI lineage: Eukaryota > Metazoa > Chordata > Lepidosauria > Squamata > Gekkonidae > Gekko > Gekko gecko. The sequence goes on along the minus strand of JAPDNY010000164.1, from coordinate 1,988 downwards.
CAGTTTAAAACATTCATTCAAATACAATAAAAAATAAAATACAATCAAAACAATCAAATATCACACAATTGATGACATCAATTTTCAGCGGGATGGATGTCTAATAATAATAATAATATACTTTATTGTCATTGTACATAGTACAACGAAATTAAAAGTGCAATCATTTCAGTGATCTACAACAATAATCATGCGCTCTCACACAGCCATTCACAACTGCTTCATAGCTCCCCTAAAGTTCACATAGCTAAAACTAAAAGCTGACCAATAAGGGGGAGCATATGCTGGCAATGTGGCAACATCACTTCTGGCATGCATCAGAAGTGATGTCATCATGTCAGCAAAGTCCAGGCAATGCTCTGGCATTTGGGGGAAACTCTGTAGTACAATCCATTTTTACTACAGAGTTTTAGCCAAAATATCAGAGCGTTGCCCCGACGTCACAACTTGATGACATAATTTCCTGTATATGCCAGAAGTGGCATAGACAAGTCACTGGTGACATCACTTGGGCATCCCTCCTGCTCCTTGTAAACCCCCCATCCACCGCCAGTTGCCAGGAGGGGACCTGACAACCTAGGCTTAAACTTAATATATAATTTCCCTGTTAATTTACAAAATAGTTGTGAATTATATATAACTAGTGAGGAAAGCCCGTTGTGGCAGTAGACAACGGGCCCTAGATAGGAAGGAAGGGCGGGTGGAAGGGAGAGAGGGAGTGAGTTAGATGCGGGGGAGGTAGGAAAAGGGGGGGGAGAGGGAAAGAGGGGGAGTCAGAGTGTGGGGGGGGTCATGGCCATAAGTTTGAAAGAAAGGAAGGAAGGAAGGAAGGAAGGAAGGAAGGAAGGAAGGAAGGAAGGAAGGAAGGAAGGAAGGAAGGGAAAGAAAGCCAGGAAGGAAGAAAGAAGGGTAGAAAGAGAGAGATTGAGAGAGAGTAGAAGGGAGGAAAGAAGGGAAGGAAGCAGAGGAGAGAAGAAAGGGGGGGAACAGAGTGAGAGAGAGAGAGAGAGAGAGTGGGGAGGGAGAGACAGAGAAAGGAAGATCAGAAGAGGGGCAGGGAGGAGGCGCAGGGTGGGAGAAGAGGGGGGGGCCTGCGGGAGCTTCTCCCGTGTGGCAGGATTGGTGGGGGAGGGGGAGAAGCGAAGGGGAAGCCGGGCGCGCTGCGGCTCCCTTGCCGCCACTGCAGGCCATCTCCTGGGCGGGTGGGGGAGGAGGAGGGCCTGATTGTGGAGCACGGCCGGCCTAGAGGTTGGCGCGGTGGCGCGGCGGCTCCCTCAGCTGTCGCAGCCGGCCTCGTCCTGGGCGGGCAGGCGGCCTGGAGGCCAGCGCGGCGACTCCCTGGCCGTCGCGGGTGGGCGGGCGGCGTGGCGGCTCCCCGGCCGTCGCAGCCGGCCACGTGCCCTGGGCGGGTGGGCGGGCGACCTGGAGGCCGGCGCAGCGGCTCCCCGGCCGCCGCGGCCGGCCTCGTCCTGGGCGGGCGGGTGGGTGGGCGGGTGGCCTGGAGGCCGGCGTGGCAGCTCCCCGGCCATCGTGGCCGGCCTCGTCCTGGGCCGGCCTGATTGTGGAGCATGGCTGGCCTGGAGATTGGCGCGGCGGCGCGGCAGCTCCCCAGCCGTCGCGGCCGGCCTCGTCCTGGGTGGGCGGGCGGGTGGCCCGAGGCTGGCGCGGCGACTCCCCAGCCGTCGCGGCCGGCCTCATCCTGGGTGGGTGGGCAGGCGGCCTGGAGGCTGGGCGCGGCAGCTCCCCGGCTGTCGCGGCCGGCCTCGTCCTGGGCAGGTGGGTGGGCGGGCGGGCGGCCTGGAGGCCGGCGCGGCGACTCCCCAGACGCCGCGGCCGGCCTCGTCCTGGGCGGGTGGGCGGGCGGCCTGGAGGCCTGCCTGATTGACAGTTCGAGCGGCCAAACACTGTTGGCGCGCATCGAACGTTGCCAAACCAAAAGATAATTATATTATGAGAGATGAAAGATAAATATATAAAACTAGGAATAA
>JAPDNY010001639.1:0-13948 GCA_029375565.1 Gekko gecko | reverse complement strand
AACCTTGTATGTTTTTATGTTTGTTTGTTCTTCGTTTGCTTGATATAAAATAAAAATTCTTATTAATTTTTTTTTAAAAAAGAGTCCACAGCTTAGAGGGAGCATTGCTTAGCGGCCAATTTCAGTTCTCCGCATCGACGTTGTTGGCTGGTATTTCTCTCCCAACATTGGTCAGATTTTCCTCGCTGCTTTGGGGGAAGCCGCTCTAGGGCAGCCCTATGCTGGCGCCTGTACGTTTAAGCCAGCTTGGCATCCCAGCCCTTCGCCGAGAAACAACGAGAGGTTAATCGCCGGGGACAAAGACAGCCGAAGCGTCTCCCCCGCAAAGCCCGGAGCCGCCGCTTGATTCGCATCGAAGGCCAGGAAAGCGAAGGAGAATTTAGAAACACTTAATTTGCCACAGAGGAGTTCCTGGAAATGCTCCTGACTTGTGCACCCCTGCCGTCCTTGAGGAGAGCTGGAATGGAAACGCACGCAGTGAATGACAAGCAGGGCTGTGTTTGAGAGAGCAAAATCCACAAGCACGGAAAATTACCCTCCAGCTCTGAACATTTTGCAGGCAGAAGTAGCTAGGGAAGGTTCAGGGCCAGGTCACACATTGCAGCCCCCATCTCCGCTGGATGCTTCAACACTTACATGTGTGAATGGCCCCCACGGGAACACGTTGGGTTGGACCCTGCTGGGGCAAGAGGAAGCCCTTTTGACCCCCCCCCATGAAGACTAGGGGGGCGGCAGGGAATCATAGAATCATAGAACCATAGAGTTGGAAGGGGCCCATACAGAAGATCTAGTCCAACCCCTGCCCGATGCATCTCTGGCAAATATTCGTCCAGCCTCTTCTTGAAAGCTGCCAGTGAAGGAGAGCTCACCACTTCCCCGGGCAGCTGATTCCACCTCTGAACCACTCTGACCATGAAGAAGTTTTTCCTAATATGCAGCCGATACCTTTCTGCATGTAATTTAAACCCGTTGCTTTGGGTCCTCTCCTCTGCCGCCGACTGGAACAGCTCCTTGCCCTCCTCCCAATGACAGCCCTTCAGATATTTAAAAAGAGCAATCCTGTCCTGCCTCAATCTCCTCTTCTCCAAGCTAAACATTCCCAAGGCCCTCAGCCTCTCCTCACGGGGCTCAGTCTCCAGACCCCTGATCATCCTCGTCGCTCTCTTCTGCACCCTCTCGATTTTGCCCACATCCTTTGTGAAGTGAGGCCTCCAGAACTGCACACCGTACTCCAGGTGTGGCCTGATCGAGGCAGTATACAGAGGGGCTACGACCTCCTGCGATTTCGATGCTGTGGCACTTTTACTACAACCCAAGACTGTATTTGCCTTTTTTGCCGCCGCATCACACTGACTGCTCATATTCAGTCCACCCTTACCCCAGGATCTCTTTCGCGTACACTACTCCCCAGAAATGTATCCCCCCATCCGGTATTTGTGCCTTGACATTTTTGTGGCCCAGATGTCATACTGTGCATTTGTCTTTGTTTTTTTTTAAAGTACAGTTTTTATTGGATATTTTCACACGTTCATACAACTTAAACAAGTAAATACATATCCCTTCCATTATTTTCCCTCCCCCCTCCAAACAAGGCTTCCCGCAATGCTCCAACCCCATTAATATCTCTCTTATTCAGTTACATTAACTACTAATTTTACTTTCTTTACTAATGGTAACAATTTAATAATCTAATCGCTTTAAAGTTTCCCCTTAATAACTATCAAAACAAATCAAACCATGTTTAACATCCCAACTTTTCAGCAAATATTCTTGAAAGTCTTTCCATTCTTCGAAAAAGTTTTCATCTTCCTCGTTGTTTAGTTTTCTTGTTAGTTTGTCCATTTCTGCCATAAACAGCATCTTCTTAATCCATTCCCATGTTTCCGGTATTTTTTCTTGCTTCCAAAATTGTGCAAAAGTCATTCTAGCAGTTGTCACCAAGTACCATAGCAATGTTCTCTTGGTTACATTTATTTCTTCCATCTTAAGACCTAACAGTAACATCTGTGGGTCTTTCTTAAAAGTACATTTCAAAAATTTTTGTATCTCAGTCCAATATCTAACTGCTTTATCACAAGTCCACCACATATGATAAAATGACCCTTCTTTTTTCTTACACTTCCAACATTTGTTAGACATGCTATCATTTATAATAGCAATTTTTGGGGGGGTCATATACCATCTATACATCATTTTATAGCATTTGTCTTTGTTGAATTGCATCCTGTTTGCAACTGCCCACTTCTCCAGAGTATTCAAGTCTTGTTGAATTTTAACTCTATCTTCTTGGGTGTTTGCTACTCCACCCATTTGGGTATCATCAGCAAATTTAATGAGTAGCCCCTTCTACCCCTTCATCCAGATCATTGATTCCAGTTCAGATGCGATCTCCTCCCTCCTTCCTTTGCATCAGTGGGAAAATTGGTGGAATCCCACTGATCAGTTGAGAAGAAATTGGATTTATACCCCGCCCTCCACTCGGAGTCTCAGAGTGGCTTTACAATCTCCTTTCCTCTTCCCTCCCCACAACAGACACCCTGTGAGGCAGGTGGGGCTGAGAGAGCTCTCCTGAGAACTGCCCTTGAGAGAACAGCTCCGAGAGAACATAAGAAAATTAGAACATAAGAGAAGCCAATGTTGAATCAGGCCAATGGCCCATCTAGTCCAACACTCTGTCACACAGCAGCCAAAAATACCATGTGCTATCAGGAGGTCCAGCAGTGGGGCCAGGGCACCAGAAGCCCTCCCACTGCTGCCCCCTCCAGCACCAAGAATAGAGTGCATCACCTGCCCCAGACTGAGAATTCCCATCTATACCCTGTGGCTAATAGCCACTGATGGACTTCTGCTCCATATGTTTATCTAAGTCCCTCTTGAAGCTGTCCATGCTTGTAGCTGCCACCACTTCCTGTAGCAGTGAATTCCATGTGTTAATCACTCTTTGGGTGAAGAAGTATTTCCTTTTATCTGTTCTAACCCGACTGCTCAGCAATTTCATAGAGTGCCCACGAGTTCTTGTATTGTGAGAAAGGGAGAAAAGGACTTCTTTCTCAACCTGCTCAATCCCATTCATAATCTTCTAAACCTCAATCATGTCACCCCTCAGCCGTCGTTTCTCCAAGCTGAAGAGTCCCAAGCGTTTTAACTTTTCTTCATAGGGAAGGTGTTCCAACCCTTTTATCACTCTAGTTGCCCTTCTCTGCACTTTTTCCAATGCTATAATATCCTTTTTGAGATGTGGTGACCAGAACTGTACACAGTATTCCAAATGAGGCCGCACCAATGATTTATACGGGGGCATTATGAGAGAGCTTGTGACTGACCCAAGGTCACACCAGCAGCTGCATGTGGAGGAGCGGGGGAATCAAACCCGGTTCTCCCAGATCAGCGTCCACGCTCCTAACCACTACACCAAACTAGCTCTCAATCAGATGTTAAACTGACATGGAAGTGTATGAACTAATTGCATCCCGGCTTTTCTGCTCTTGCAAGGGCTGCCAAGGTGGTGAAAAACGTAAAGCATACATGATAAAGTCACATTATAAAACAATTACAATCAGGTGATTTCTTGTGCTGTCTGTCCTGGTTTGGTAGCCCAGGCTAGCCGGATCTTGTCAGATCTGGGAAGCTAAGCCGGGTCGGCCCTGGTTAGTAGTTGAATGGGAGACCAGCAAGGAAGTCCATGTTATGTACTGAAGCTGGAACCGGCCATATCTATTCCCATGTTAAACTTCAGGCATAAGATGGGATTGTAAGTTGTCGCATTCCCATTGGTTGTTTTCTATGAAACTGTGTAAATATCCAATCAGAACTGTACATAGCTTTCTGGAGGGAACAGACCTCATTGGTCTTTATCCCAGCATTGTTATTGGTTGTTATTTATGGGCGTGGCTTTGACAGCCCGGATCATTTAAAAAGGGAGCCGCGCTCCACTGTTCTGTGTTTGTGTTGTTGAGCCGAGTTTGCTGTTACAATAAAGCTGAAATCACTTTTGCTGAAATCCAGTCGTGTTGAGTTGCGTACGTAACAGTCCAGGTTCGCTGCTCAGAGGGAAGGCGATGGCCGACCGCCTCTATAGGCCTTTTGCCCTCACCTGGATGGCCCAGGCGGGCCTGATCTCGTCAGATCTCAGAAGCTAAGCAGGGTCGGCCCTGGTTAGTCCTTGGATGGGAGACCTCCAAGGAAGCCCAGGGTTGCTACGCAGAGTCAGGCAACGGCAAGCCGCGATTGGTGGTGGTGGTGGTGGAAAGGGCCATCAACTCACGGCTGACTTATGGCGACCCTGTGGGGTTTTCAAGGCAAGAGATGTTCAGGGGTAGTTTGCCATCGCCTGCCTCTGCGTCACGACCCTGGTATTCTTTGGAGGTTTACCATCCGACGGGTCCGACCCTGCTTAGTTTCCGAGTTCTGATGAGATTGGACTAGCCTGGGCTATCTCGGTCAGGACGAACATAAGAGAGCAGTCATTATCTGTTTGGTGCCAGTTTGGTGTAGTGCTTAAGTGCACGGACTGTAATCTGGGAGAACTGGGTTTGATTCCCCACTCCTCCACTTGCACCTGCTGATGTGACTTTGGGTCGGTCACAAGCTCTGGCACAGCTGTTCTTTCAAGGACAGTTTCTATCAGAAGTTCTCTCAGCCCCACCTGCCTCCCAGGGTGTCTGTTGTGGGGAGGGGAAGGGAAAGGAGTTTGTAAGCCGCTCTGAGACGCCTTTGGGCAGTGAAGGGCAGGGTATAAATCCAATCTCTTCTTCTTCTACCTCGCAGGGTGTCTGTTGTGGGAAGGGGAAGGGAAAGGAGTTTGTAAGCCGCTCCTTTGGGCAGTGAAGGGTGGGGTATAAATCCAAACTCTTCTTCTTCTTCTACCTCACAGGGTGTCTGTTGTGGGGAGGGGAAGGGAAAGGAGTTTGTAAGCCGCTCTGAGACGCCTTTGGGCAGTGAAGGGCGGGGTATAAATCCAATCTCTTCTTCTTCTACCACACAGGGTGTCTGTTGTGGGAAGGGGAAGGGAAAGAAGTTTGTAAGCCGCTCTGAGACTCCTTTGGGCAGTGAAGGGCGGGGTATAAATCCAATCTCCTCCTCCTCTCCTCCTGTTCAAAGATAGTCTGTGTTCACAGAATACTAGAATAAAATTAAACCTGGAGTGCCAACCCACCTTATGATTCTCACCAGTATATTGATCCAGAGGAGTTAGCCATGTATGCCGCAAAACAGTAAAAAGCCCAGTAGCGCCTTTAAGACTAACAAATTTTACTGTAGCGTAAGCTTTCGAGAAACACAGCTCTATGTTGTCGAAGGCTTTCACGGCCGGAGTTCATTACGGTCTTGGCATTGTAGGACCTGACGTTTTCGCCAGCAGCTGTGACTGGCATCCTCAGAGGTATCACACAGAAAGATGGAGGACTCTCTCTGTGTCAAGCTGAGCTGACGAAGATGCGTCTGACGAAGAGAGCTGTGTTTCTCGAAGGCTTATGCTACAATCAAGTGTGTTGGTCTTAAAGATGCTACTGGGCTTTTTTTTACTGTTCACCAGGATATGAAGTAGTGGTTTGGCGCAAACAGCGATAACGTACTTAGAATCTTAGAAATGGACATAAGTTTTGTATGAAGAAGGCGATGCGTCTTGTACTAATTGTATAAATGAATATTGTTTCATTTGGGCAGTGGTATTTTGGATAGAGGGAATTATTATTTGAGGATTGTTGGGTTTTTAAAGCTGTTGTTATAAATCTTTGAAAGGGGGTGGTGGCAGTTGGGCAGACGCCTGGCCTCAGAGCAAGAAGCAGCCAATCAGGAGGCAAGCGTCAGCAAAGGGTTATGGGGGAAAGGGCACGTTTTGGCCTCTGTCCCCCTAAACGGGTCCTTTTCTTGCGTGGGAAAAGTTTGTTATAGAAAACCAGATGCGTGATGCTGTTTCCACTGTGCGGCTCACCGTGAGTCATCCAGGAGTAGCAGAATTAAGTCCCGATCCAGTTGGTTACCAGAAGGGACAAGAGATAACCTTTTGAGCGTTACGCTGCTGCTAGACTGCTGAGTGGATCATCCTAATCTGCATGTGTTAAATCAATATTTTGGTGCTTGCGCTGACTTCTGGTTCGAATTCTGGTGCAAATCCAAAGTGTTGGTTTTGACCTATAAAGCCCTCAATGGTCTGGGACTTTATTTCCTGATGGAGCACCTTTCAGTATGACCCCCTCCCCCCCTTCTTCGATCATCCTTGCAAGCCCTTCCACGAATTGCCCGCTAGTAAACCACCAGGGGAAGGGAACTGCGGTTAAGAAGGTCGGTAGTTTAGCAGTTCGAGACCCAAGTGAGCTCCCGTCTCCGGTTCCAGCTCCTGCCAACCTAGCAGTTCGAAAGCAAGAAATTGCAAGTAGATAAATAGGTACCGCTCGGTGGGAAGGTAACAGCATTCCGTGCGCCTCGGCATTTAGTCATGCCGGCCACGTGACCACGGAAACGGCTTCAGACAGCGCTGACTCTTCAGCTTGGAAATGGAGATGAGCACCGCAACCCTAGAGTCGGATTCGACTGGCTTTCGAGCAAGGGAAAACCTTTACCTTTACCTAAATCACTAGGGGAAGGGCATTTTCAGTGATTGCCCCTTCTCTTTGGAATCAGCGCCCGGGAAGTTTGCATCCTGCGGGATCTTCCAGTATTCAGGTCATGAAGGGCTCCTCTGTTTCGTCCAGCCTTTGGTTAAAGTTACAAACTGGGGAGCTGGCCAGTTGTGTTAACATCGCCGAGTAATAGGATGTTGAGTCGATGTCTTAACTGGTTTCATTGCCCAACTTATTGCATTTTTTAATTGGTGTTTATTGCATATTAAATGTTGTAAGCCGTCCATTAGGAAGAACTTCCTGACGGAGCAGTTCCTCAGTGGGACAGGCTTCCTCGGGAGGCGGTGGGCTCTCCTTCCTTGGGAGGTTTTTAAGCAGAGGCTCGATGGCCATCTGACAGCAATGTTGATCCTATGAACTGAGGCAGATCACGAGAAGGGAGGGCAGGAAGGGTTGCCTCGGTGCTTAGTTCTCGTGAGCTCTTTCTTCCACGCGCAGGGAAATGCTGATCGCCGCTGTTGGGGTCAGGAAGCAGTTTTTCTCCAGGCCAATTTGACTGGAGATTCTGGAGGGTTTTTCATCATCTTCTGGGCATGGAGCAGGGGTCGCTGCTGGTATGGAGGGGGAGGTATTTATGAATTTCCTGCCTTGTGCCGGGGGTTGGACTAGATGACAGTTCTGGTCCCCACATCTCAAAAAGGATATTATAGCATTGGAAAAAGTGCAGAGAAGGGCAACTAGAATGATAAAAGGGTTGGAACACCTTCCCTATGAAGAAAGGTTAAAACGCTTGGGGCTCTTTAGCTTGGAGAAACGACGGCTGAGGGGTGACAGGATCGAGGTTTATAAGATTATGAATGGGATTGAGCAGGTTGAGAAAGAAGTCCTTTTCTCCCTTTCTCACAATACAAGAGCTCGTGGGCGCTCCATGAAATTGCTGAGCAGTCAGGTTAGAACAGATAAAAGGAAATACTTCTTCACCCAAAGAGTGGTTAACACATGGAATTCACTGCCACAGGAGGTCGTGGCAGCTACAAGCATGGGCAGTTTCAAGAGGGAATTAGATAAACATATGGAGCGGAAGTCCATCCGTGGCTATTAGCCAGAGGGTATAGATGGGAACGCTCAGTCTGGGGCAGGTGATGCACTCTATTCTTGGTGCTGGAGGGGGCAGCAGTGGGAGGGCTTCTGGTGTCCTGGCCCCACTGCTGGACCTCCTGATGGCGCCTGGTATATTTTGGCCGCTGTGTGACAGAGTGTTGGACTGGATGGGCCATTGGCCTGATTCAACATTGGCTTCTCTTATGTTCTTATGACCCCAAAGGTCCCTTCCAACTTTATGATTCTCTGATTCAAGTCCTCCGTGGGGAAAGTGTATGGGGTATAAATTAAAGAAATATTTTTACTCTCGTGAAACCTTGGTTTTCATTGGCCCTTTTCTCTCTCTCCTACTTCTCTGTCCCAGGGTTACATGAAGCCCTTGAAGCAGCCCGAGAACTCTGTCCTCTGCGACCCATCCTTGGTCGACGAGATCTTCGACCAGATCCCCGAGCTGCTGGAACACCACGAGGAGTTCCTGGAGCAGATCAGCGAGTGCGTGCAGAACTGGCACGAGAAGCAGAAAGTGGGTGACATCCTGGTACAGTCTGTAAGTACGGCCGTCTTGACCCCGCCAAACGCACGGCCCCCGTTCCCGGAACGCTGATTCTGTAGCAGAAGAACCGGGAGGTGGTTGGGGCAGAGGGAGCTTACTTGATACACGTTGATGGGGTCTGAACTGGCAGAGACGGACCAAGAGAGAGATCTTGGGGTCGTAGTGGACAACTCAATGAAAATGTCTAGACAGTGTGTAGCTGCAATAAAGAAGGCCAACGCTATGCTGGGGATTATTAGGAAGGGAACTGAAAACAAATCAGCCAGTATCATACTGCCCCTGTATAAATCATTGGTGCGACCTCATTTGGAATACTGTGTACAGTTCTGGTCGCCACATCTCAAAAAGGATATTATAGCATTGGAAAAAGTGCAGAGAAGGGCAACTAGAATGATAAAAGGGTTGGAACACCTTCCCTATGAAGAAAGGTTAAAACGCTTGGGGCTCTTCAGCTTGGAGAAACGACGGCTGAGGGGTGACATGATCGAGGTTTATAAGATTATGAATGGGATTGAGCAGGTTGAGAAAGAAGTCCTTTTCTCCCTTTCTCACAATACAAGAACTCGTGGGCACTCCATGAAATTGCTGAGCAGTCGGGTTAGAACAGATAAAAGGAAGTCCTTCTTCACCCAAAGAGTGATTAACACATGGAATTCACTGCCACAGGAGGTGGCGGCAGCTACAAGCATGGACAGTTTCAAGAGGGAATTAGATAAACATATGGAGCAGAAGTCGCTTCCAAAGGCTCGGTGCAATTTGGAGTGAAGAATGTCTGTGCCAGGCAGGCCCGGCCATCGATTGCTTTGTCGAGGGGGTGGTTTCCATTTGATTCCAAGAGCGCAGCAGCCGGCACTTAGAGATAAGTCCCCATCAGTCCCTAACAATTTACCTGCCTGCGTGGGCTCTCTTTTCTCTTTCCGCCTCTTTATCTCTCTCTTTCTTTGGCCCTTCCGTCTTGAGAGTCCTCTTCTTGGAAAGAACACAGAACGGATACTGCCACTCAGAAACAAGAGGGCTGGAGGGAAAAAGAACCAGGAATGAAACGTTGCAGGGTGGCAGAGCTGACGCGGCAGAGGGCCGGTCGTGTGCCCCAGAAAGGTGGCTGGATGTAGAACAGGGGTTCCCGATGCGGTGCGCGTGGGCATCATGGTGCCAGCCAACACCGTTCCTGGTGCCCACCGGGTGTTTTTAGAAAGCGGATGGAGCCATGTGGGGTTCTTGCCGCCTGGTGCTTCGTATTTTCTGTGTAAAATAAAATTTGTTTCAGTTGCAGCTGCCACCATGATTTCATGATTGCTCACGAGACTCCCCCACACTCCTCTTTCTAGAGTATTTTAAAAAAAATTAACCCTGTTCACCCCTGTATTTGGGCTTCTGATGTGTGTGTGGGTTCACCTCCTGGGGCAGCCATTTTGTCATTGGCCCCACCTCCTGGGGCAGCCATTTTGTCATTGGCCCCACCTCCTGGGGCAGCCATTTTGCCATTGGCCCCACCTCCTGGGGCAGCCATTTTGCCATTGGCCCCACCTCCTGGGGCAGCCATTCTGTAGTTGTGCCCACCACCCTTTGCCACAACTCCAAAGGTGGCCACGGGTTTCAAAAGGTTGGGGGCTCTTGCTGTTCCCACCTTCTTCAAGGGAAGGGGCTGTGGCCAGTGTTCCCTCTAAGCTGAGTTAGTGCGAGCTAGCTCACAGTTTTTTAGCCTCTGGCTCACAGATTCTTGTCTCCGCTTGGGAAGGATGGGCTCCAGAGCAAACTTTAAGGCCAGTAGCTCACAACGTGGAATTTTTGCTCACAAGACTCCACAGCTTAGAGGGAGTGTTGGCTGTGGCTCAGTGGAAGAGCCTCTGCTTTATGTGCAGAAGGTCCCAGGTTCGACCCCTAGCAGGCTCGTAGCTACAGTGGGGCATCCCGGGGCTAGGCCCCCTTGACTTACTGGCAAGGCCCCACGACTTCCCATCCAGCCCAGGGCCCCCAAGGGACGGCTGGTGCAGGGAAGGAGCCGGAGCCCTGTATTCCTTTAATTTGATTAGCCAGTGCCCCCTAAGAGCCAGTTGGGTGTAGTGGTTAAGTGCGCGGACTCTAATCTGGGAGAACCGGGTTTGATTCCCCCACTCCTCCACTTGCACCTGGCTGGGTGACCTTGGGCAAGCCATAGTTCTGACAAGAGCTGTTCTTGAAAAATAGCCGTTTCTGTCAAGAGCTCTCTCAGCCCCACCTACCTCACAGGGTGTCTGCTGTGGGGAGGGGGAAAGGAAAGGAGTTTGTCAGCCACTCTGAGGCACCTTTGGGTAGTGAAGGGCGGGGTATAAATCCAATCTCTTCTTCTTCTTCTACCTCACAGGGTGTCTGTTGTGGGGAGGGGAAGGGAAAGGAGTTTGTCAGCCGCTCTGAGACGCCTTTGGGCAGTGAAGGGCAGGGTATAAATCCAATCTCTTCTTCTTCTTCTACCTCACAGGGTGTCTGTTGTGGGGAGGGGAAGGGAAAGGAGTTTGTCAGCCGCTCTGAGGCACCTTTGGGTAGTGAAGGGCAGGGTATAAATCCAATCTCTTCTTCTTCTTCTACCTCACAGGGTGTCTGTTGTGGGGAGGGGAAGGGAAAGGAGTTTGTCAGCCGCTCTGAGGCACCTTTGGGTAGTGAAGGGCAGGGTATAAATCCAATCTCTTCTTCTTCTTCTACCTCACAGGGTGTCTGTTGTGGGGAGGGGAAGGGAAAGGAGTTTGTCAGCCGCTCTGAGACACCTTTGGGCAGTGAAGGGCAGGGTATAAATCCAATCTCTTCTTCTTCTTCTACCTCACAGGGTGTCTGTTGTGGGGAGGGGAAGGGAAAGGAGTTTGTCAGCCGCTCTGAGGCACCTTTGGGTAGTGAAGGGCAGGGTATAAATCCAATCTCTTCTTCTTCTTCTACCTCACAGGGTGTCTGTTGTGGGGCGGGGCAGGGAAAGCAGTTTGTCAGCCGCTCTGAGGCACCTTTGGGTAGTGAAGGGCAGGGTATAAATCCAATCTCTTCTTCTTCTTCTACCTCACAGGGTGTCTGTTGTGGGGAGGGGAAGGGAAAGGAGTTTGTCAGCCGCTCTGAGACACCTTTGGGCAGTGAAGGGCAGGGTATAAATCCAATCTTTTCTTCTTCTTCTACCTCACAGGGTGTCTGTTGTGGGGAGGGGAAGGGAAAGGAGTTTGTCAGCCGCTCTGAGGCACCTTTGGGTAGTGAAGGGGCGGGGTATAAATCCAATCTCTTCTTCTTCTTCTTCTACCTCACAGGGTGTCTGTTGTGGGGAGGGGAAGGGAAAGGAGTTTGTAAGCCACTCTGAGACACCTTTGGGCAGTGAAGGGCAGGGTATAAATCCAATCTCTTCTTCTTCTTCTACCTCACAGGGTGTCTGTTGTGGGGAGGGGAAGGGAAAGGAGTTTGTCAGCCGCTCTGAGGCACCTTTGGGTAGTGAAGGGCGGGGTATAAATCCAATCTCTTCTTCTTCTTCTACCTCACAGGGTGTCTGTTGTGGGGAGGGGAAGGGAAAGGAGTTTGTCAGCCGCTCTGAGGCACCTTTGGGTAGTGAAGGGCGGGGTATAAATCCAATCTCTTCTTCTTCTTCTACCTCACAGGGTGTCTGTTGTGGGGAGGGGAAGGGAAAGGAGTTTGTCAGCCGCTCTGAGGCACCTTTGGGTAGTGAAGGGCGGGGTATAAATCCAATCTCTTCTTCTTCTTCTACCTCACAGGGTGTCTGTTGTGGGGAGGGGAAGGGAAAGGAGTTTGTCAGCCGCTCTGAGGCACCTTTGGGTAGTGAAGGGCGGGGTATAAATCCAATCTCTTCTTCTTCTTCTACCTCACAGGGTGTCTGTTGTGGGGAGGGAAGGAAAGGAGTTTGTCAGCCGCTCTGAGGCACCTTTGGGTAGTGAAGGGCGGGGTATAAATCCAATCTCTTCTTCTTCTTCTACCTCACAGGGTGTCTGTTGTGGGGAGGGGAAGGGAAAGGAGTTTGTCAGCCGCTCTGAGGCACCTTTGGGTAGTGAAGGGCGGGGTATAAATCCAATCTCTTCTTCTTCTTCTACCTCACAGGGTGTCTGTTGTGGGGAGGGGAAGGGAAAGGAGTTTGTCAGCCGCTCTGAGGCACCTTTGGGTAGTGAAGGGCGGGGTATAAATCCAATCTCTTCTTCTTCTTCTACCTCACAGGGTGTCTGTTGTGGGGAGGGGAAGGGAAAGGAGTTTGTCAGCCGCTCTGAGGCACCTTTGGGTAGTGAAGGGCGGGGTATAAATCCAATCTCTTCTTCTTCTTCTACCTCACAGGGTGTCTGTTGTGGGGAGGGGAAGGGAAAGGAGTTTGTCAGCCGCTCTGAGGCACCTTTGGGTAGTGAAGGGCGGGGTATAAATCCAATCTCTTCTTCTTCTTCTACCTCACAGGGTGTCTGTTGTGGGGAGGGGAAGGGAAAGGAGTTTGTCAGCCGCTCTGAGGCACCTTTGGGTAGTGAAGGGCGGGGTATAAATCCAATCTCTTCTTCTTCTTCTACCTCACAGGGTGTCTGTTGTGGGGAGGGGAAGGGAAAGGAGTTTGTCAGCCGCTCTGAGGCACCTTTGGGTAGTGAAGGGAGGGGTATAAAGCCAATCTCTTCTTCTTCTTCTTCTTCTTCTTCTTCAATACCCCCTGACTTAAAAAATCCTGTCTACAGGCCTGATCCCTGGCATCTCAGTTTAAAAGGACCAGGCAGGAGGTGATGTGAAAGACTTCTGCCTGAGACCCTGGAGAGCCTCTACCAGTCTGAGTAGGCAATACTGACCTTGATGGACCCAGGGTCTGATTCAGTATAAAGGCAGCTTCACTTATTGGGGAGGGGCTGTGGCTCCATGGCAAAGCCTCTGCTCGGCGTGCAGAAGGTTCCTGGTTCAATCCCCAGCATCTCCAGTTTAGGGGGGGAAAGAAAGACCAGGCAATAGGTGATGTGAAAGACCTCCACCTGAGACCCTGGAGAGCAGCTGCCGGTCTGAGTAGGCAGTAACTGACCTTGATGGACGGATGGTCTGATTCAGTATAAGGCAGCTTTGTATGTTCACGTTAAGCATCACAGATTGATGAAAATGGAACATTCCCTGTTAAGAAAGGGGCTGTGGCTCAGTGGCAGAGCCTCTGCTTGGCACGCAAAAGGTCCCAGGTTCAATCCCCAGCATCTCCAGTTAAAAGGACCAGGCAGGAGGTGATGGGAAAGACCTTAGCCTGAGACCTTGGAGAGCTTAGAGAAGGGCTGTAGCTCAGTGGCAGAGCACCTGCTTGGCATGCAGAAGGTCCCAGGTTCAATCCCCAGCACCTCCAGTTAAAAAGGACCAGGCAGGAGGTGATGTGATAGACCTCAGCCTAAGATCTTGGAGAGACATAGACAGGGGCTGTGGCTCAGTGGTAGAGCCTCTGCTTGGCATGCAGAAGATCCCAGGTTCAATCCCCGGCACCTCCAGTTAAAAAGGACCAGGCAGTAGGTAATAAGAAAGACCTCAGCCTGAGACCCTGGAGAGCCGAGGAGAGGGTCTGTAGCTCAGTGGAAGAGCCTCTGCTTGGCATGCAGAAGGTCCCCGGTTCAATCCCCAGCATCTCCAGTTAAAAAGGACCAGGCAGTAGGTAATAAGAAAGACCTCAGCCTGAGACCCTGGAGAGCCAAGGAGAAGGGCTGTAGCTCAGTGGAAGAGCACTTGCTTGACATGCAGAAGATCCCAGGTTCAATCCCCAGCACCTCCAGTTAAAAGGACCAGG
>JAPDNY010001638.1:0-13955 GCA_029375565.1 Gekko gecko | reverse complement strand
CAGAGCTGTTCTCTCAAGGGCAGTTCTCGAGAGAGCTCTCTCAGCCCCTCCTACCTCACAGGGTGTCTGTTGTGGGGAGGGGAAGGGAAAGGAGATTGTAAACTGCTCTGAGACTCCCAAGTGAAGGGCAGGGTATAAATCCAATCTCTTCTTCTCAGGGTACGGTTTCCCCCACCGGCCAGCTGGGGGATCCCCTTCTGGTCTGCAGCTCAGCATCTTAACCTGTAAGTCACCGCTAATATATAACTATATTTATATGTTTATCCAATCCCCTCTTGAAGCCGTCCATGATTGTCATGTCGACCTCTCCTAGGGGGCCTGGAAGATATCAGGTGGCCGAATGAAGCCTGCCTGTGTCTTCCCAACTTGGTATTCCAAGGAGGTCTCCCATCCAAGTACTAACCACAGTCGATCCTGCTTAGCTTTCGAGATCTGACGAGACCGGGCTTGCCTGGGCTGTCCAGGTCAGGGCCATGGCAATGTGTCTCATTCTGCCTGCGGAGGGATTCGAACCCGGACCTTCAACATTAAGATTCGGACCGCTGGACCACACTGGCTGCGTGAGCATGCCATCTATTACGATCGGAGTGCAGATTTAAAAGACTATGCAGAAGTGGCAGGGGGAAGTGGTTTGGGGCAAGGTTTTGATACAAGTTGCAAAACACGCCAAGATGAGAGCTGTCTGTTCAGGTATTTATAGCCCACTTTCCTCCCCCAGTGGGGGCCCAGAGCCCTTTCCAAAATCATTCTCCTTTCCTCCTGTTTGTCCTCGGTACAACCCTGGGAGGTAGGTCGGGCTGAGAGAAACTCATCCAGTGAACTTTTGTGGAAGAGTGAGGGTTCAAACCTTGGCTTCCCGAGTCCTAATCCAACACTCTAACTCTATGTATAACTATATCCATAGACAAAATAACTATATCCATAGACAGTCCATAGACAAAAGAACCTCCTCAGGAAAGCTCCTCCATTAGCATGTTCATAGCCTGGAGAACTACTACAAGATAATGACTCAGCCCTACCCCACCTTCCAGGGTAGATATGAATTACCTGCCTACCATTCTTCTGTGACCTTGTGACCTTGGGTCAGTCACAAGCTCTGGCACAGCTGTTCTCTCAAGGACAGTTTCTGTCAGAGCTCTCTCAGCCCCGCCTGCCTCACAGGGCGTCTGTTGTGGGAAGGGGAAGGGAAAGGAGTTTGTAAGCTGCTCTGAGATGCTTTTGGGTAGTGAAGGGTGGGGGTATAAATCCACTCTCTTCTTCTTCTTCTACCTCACAGGGTGTCTGTTGTGGGGAGGGGAAGGGAAAGGAGTTTGTAAGACGCTCTGAGACACCTTCGGGTAGTGAAGGGCAGGGTATAAATCCACTCTCTTCTTCTTCTTCTACCTCACAGGATGTCTGTTGTGGGGGGGAAGGAAAGGAGTTTGTCAGCCGCTCTGAGACGCCTTTGGGCAGTGAAGGGCGGGGTATAAATCCAATCTCTTCTTCTTCTTCTTCTTCTTCTTCTTCTTCTTCTTCTTCTGCTCACCTTGCCACAGAGAGTACTCCATCTTTCTGTGTTATACCTCTGAGGATGCCAGTCACAGCTACTGGCGAAACATCAGGTCCTACAATGCCAAGACCACGGCCAGACAACCTGGAAAATCTACAGCAACTAATCAACTCCAGCCGTGAAAGCCTTCGACAACATGTAGCTATATATATATATATATATATATATATATATATATATATGTAAAACTATATATATATATATGTAAAACTATATATATATATATATATGTAAAACTATATATATATATATATATGTAAAACTATATATATATATATATATGTAAAAGGAGCTGCGGTGGCTCAAGTGGTTAAGACGCTGAACTGCAGGCTGTGGAAGGTCAGTAGTTCAGCAGTTCGAGACCCGGGTGCCGCATGACAGGGTGAGCTCCCGTCTCCAGTTCCAGCTCCTGCCAACCTAGCAGTTCGAAAGCAAGAAATTGCAAGTAGATAAATAGATACCACTTCGGTGGGAAGGTAACAGCGTTCCGTGCGCCTTGGTGTTTAGTCATGCCGGCCACATGACCACGGAAACGTCTTCGGGCAGCGCTGGCTCTTCGGCTTTGAAACGGAGATGAGCACCGCAACCCTAGAGTCGGATTCGACTGGCTTTCGAGCAAGGGAACCTTTACCTTTACTTTACTATATATGTAAAACTATATATATATATATATATATATGTAAAACTATATATATATATATGTAAAACTATATATGTATGTAAAACTATATATATACATATATATATAAAACTCTCCCTCCCTCGTGCCAGAGAGGCTGGGATAAGAGGGAGGGGATGGGAAAGGTAGAAGGGGGCGTGGACACAGAGAAGGATGTTTAAAGGGGTTGTAGATCACCGTAGCGAAAAATAACAATCCAAGCCTTTTGCACATGGAATCAAGCCGACTTGCAATCGGCTCCAAAATCAAATCGCCCAGTTAAGTACTCTGAAAACAGGCCTGTAGCTACAGTGGGGCCTCCTGGGGCTCGGCCCCCTGACTTATTCCCAAGGCCCCCTGACTTTTGGGGAGAAGCCGGGGGAGGCCGTGCATACCTGCACTCCAAGCTGCTAATTCATGGCTTGGCATGCAGGCTCGTGTGGCCCTCCTGGCTTCTCCCTCAAAGCATTTAAAGGGACTCTTTAAATGCTTGGAGAGGGAGAAAAGCAGGGCAGCACACGGGGGCCACACGCGAACTTCAGTGCCCCCTGACTTTTTAAAAGGCCCCCCAAACTAAAAAATCCTGGCTACGGGCCTGTCTGAAAACAACACACAACCCCCTCCCCCCTCCCGAAACTCTGACGCTGACCCGACATGGAGAAAACGAGTTGCGGAACAGAAAATGAGAAGCGTCCGAACACGATTCTATATCCAGGCAAAAGTACGAATGCGGAATGGGCCACCGTGATGCCATTGTCTGCTAGTTGTCGCTAAGTGAGCCAAGACCAGTTCAGAAGCTGGCTGTCTCATCCTCCCCTTCTGTCGCGCGCAGGGTTGCCAACTGTTTTTATGGACCCTGCTCCTCTGCCTTTTGCAACAGTCTGGTTGGGGCAACTTGGGAAGGTGTGTGGTTGCCAGCCTCCAGGCGGGGCCAGGAGATCTACTGGGATCAGTTTCCCTGGAGCAAACAGCTGCTTTGGAAGGCAGTCTGTGTCGCATCATACCCCACTGACGCCCCTCCTCGCCTCAGACCCCACCCTCACCAGCCTCCACCCCCAAACATCCAGGTGTTTCCCAATCTGGAGCTGATAACCCTAACCTGAAGCCATTGCCAGGGGAAACTGCTTCTTCGGATGCCTTTCCGGTAGCTCACAGGGACCTGCCGGAAAAGTGAGACAGATTTTTGGTATGTAGCGTACGATTCGGCCTTTTAAAAAAAGAAGAAGAAAAAACTGGAAAGGATGTTGAGGGGGAGGAAGAGGAGCAGGGGCCTCCTTGACCCTCCAGGGTGGCCTCCCAAATCCTGCGGTCTTCTTAGCTTTCTAAATTCCAGATCAGCAACTCATTCTTAAGACGGCCCAGTGCTTGAGCAACGGGATTGAGCAAGAGCTACCCGGAATCGCAAAGCAGCCCTTGCTCCACCCTACCGACAAATTCCTACCTGGGACGTGGGCAAAGGGCTCTTTAACCTCTTCCTCTCCAGCAGATATGGCAGTGGAGGCCTTGGCAGAGCCCGACCCTTTCGCCCCTTCAACTGCTCTCTCTCTCTCTCTCTCTCTCTCTCTCACAGACACACACACACACAAGCGTGTGAGACAAGAGGATCCTAGGAAATGAGAGTGAGTGACTGGAAGGTGTAACAGGAGAACTCTCCCAAAGTTTCCACAACTGCCCACAGGAGATGGTTAAGGAGGAAAGGGTTAAGGAGCCCTTTGCCCATGTATGTGTTGATTGGAGAACAGCCAGCAAGCGGAACCAATGCCCTGCGGTTGCTCACTGCTATTTGCATGCGAGTAAACTGGTGATGGGTCTAAAGGGAGGCCCTTAAAGGTAAAGGTAAAGGTTCCCTTGCTCGAAAGCCAGTCGAATCCGACTCTAGGGTTGCGGTGCTCATCTCCGTTTCAAAGCCGAAGAGCCAGCGCTGTCCGAAGACGTTTCCGTGGTCATGTGGCCGGCATGACTAAACACCAAGGTGCACAGAATGCTGTTACCTTCCCACCGAAGTGGTACCTATTTATCTACTTGCAATTTCTTGCTTTCGAACTGCTAGCTTGAGGGAAAAGAGGCTGAGATAGAGTTGCTAACCTCCAGGTGGGGGCCTGGAGATCTCCGGCTATTACAACCGATCCCCAGACGACAGAGCTCAGTTCCCCTGGAGAAAATGGCCGCTCTGGAGGGCGGACTCGATGGCGTGGTACCCCGATGAGGACCCTCCCCAGATCTTGCCCTCCCCGGGCTCTAACCGTCCCCCCTCCAAATCTCCAGGTATTTCCCAACCCAGAGCTTGTAAGGCAACCTTAGGCTGAAATATGTAACAGGCCGAGGTCCTTGGGTTTGTTCGGGGGGGGGGGGCTATGGCCAGAGCCCTGAGACATTCTTATTTCCCCCTGGCCAGTGGCGGATTAACCATTCAGCGGACTCAGCATGTGCTTCGGGCACCAGGGCCAAAGGGGGCACCACAAAGTTGGGAAAAGGGCGAAAAAATGTAGAAAAGTGCCTTTCAGGGCATGAATATTGGAACTTTGATACGTTTCACTTGTGAAATATTAAAACAGATCTCGTATTGCATATTTGTAGGGCTTTCTGTAGCCAAATTTTAGCTTCGTCTGTACAGTAGATTGTGTTATCATATGAATAAATGTTTGCATTGCTGCAGCCTGCCTTGCCTATCTGGTCAGACAGGTCAATAACTAACATGGACTGGGGTCAGTGTGGAAAGGAGTGGGGCACCAAGATTGGCCAGTGCTGGTTAGAGCACCCGTGAGCCTTAATCCGCCCCTGCCCCTGCCTTTGGTAAACCGTTCCTCACCCCAAGACTTGAAATGTTTTTAAAAATTTCTGCCCTGTTACCATTTGAGTCTTGAGACCCAGGGACATGGAGTGATTAGAGTGTTGGCCTAGGTCAAGAAGAAGAAGAAGAAGAAGAAGAAGAAGAAGAAGAAGAAGAAGAAGAAGAAGAAGAAGAAGAAGAAGAAGAAGAAGAAGAAGAAGAAGAAGAAGAAGAAGAAGAAGAAGAAGAAGAGGAGATTGGATTTATACCCCACCCATCACTACCCAAGGGAGTCTCAGAGCGGCTTACAAACTCCTTTCCCTCCCCCTCCCCACAACGGACACCCTGTGAGGTAGGTGGGGCTGAGAGAGCTCTTAACAGAAACTGCTCTTTTTCAAGAACAGCTGTGGGAGAAGAAGAAGAAGAGGAGGAGGAGGAGGAGGAGGAGATTGGATTCACTACCCCTCCCCTTCACTACCCAAAGGAGTCTCAGAGCGGTTTACAATCTCCCTTCCCCTCCCCACAACAGACACCCTGTGAGGTATATGGGGCGGAGAGAGCTCTTTTGAGGACAGCAGAGAACTCAGACCAAGCGTGATCCCCTGGAGAAGGAAATGGCAACCCACTCCAGTATCTTTGCCAAGAAAACCCCATGGACAGTAACAAAAGGCTAAAAGATAGGACGCCGGAAGATGAGCCCCTCAGGTCGGAAGGTGTCCAATATGCTACTGAGGAAGAGCAGAGGGCAAGTACGAGTAACCCCAGAAAGAGTGAAGCGGCTGGGCCAAAGCCGAAAGGACGCTCAGTTGTGGATGTGTCTGACGGTGAAAGGAAAGTCCGACGCTGCAAAGAACAATACTGCATAGGAACCTGGAATGTAAGATCTATGAATCAAGGTAAGCTTGACGTGGTCAAAAATGAGATGGCAAGAATGAACATCGACATCTTGGGAATCAGTGAACTAAAGTGGACAGGAATGGGTGAATTTAACTCAGAAGACCATTATATCTACTACTGTGGCCAGGAATCCCATAGAAAAAATGGTGTGGCCTTTATAGTCAACAAGAGAGTGAGAAAGGCAGTATTGGGATACAATCTCAAAAATGACAGAATGATCTCGGTCCGAATCCAAGGCAAACCATTCAATATCACAGTAATCCAAGTCTATGCCACAACCACTGCTGCAGAAGAGGCTGAAATGGACCAGTTCTATGAAGACCTACAACAGCTCGTAGAACTAACACCAAAAAATGATGTCCTCATCATCATAGGGGACTGGAATGCTAAAGTAGGAAATCAAAAGGTAACCGGAATAACAGACAAGTTTGGCCTTGGAGAACAAAATGAAGCAGGGCAAAGGCTAACAGAGTTTTGTCAAGAGAACACGCTGGTTATAGCGAACACCCTTTTCCAACAATCTAAGAGGCGTCTCTACACATGGACATCACCAGATGGGCAACACCGAAATCAGATTGATTATATAATTTGCAGTCAAAGATGGAGAAGCTCTATCCAGTCAGTAAAAACAAGACCCGGAGCTGACTGTGGCTCAGATCATGAGCTACTCATTGCAAAATTCAGACTTAAATTGAAGAAAGTTGGGAAAAACACAAGGCCATTCAGATTTGACCTAGATCGCATCCCTGATGAATATACAGTAGAGGTGAAGAATAGGTTTAAGGGACTAGATTTGATAGACAGAGTGCCTGAAGAACTATGGACAGAGGTCCGTGACATTGTAAAGGAGGCAGCAATCACTGCCATCCCAAAGAGAAAGAAATGCAAAAAAGCAAAGTGGCTGTCTGATGAGGCTTTATACATAGCAGAGGAAAGAAGGAAAGCTAAAGGCAACGGTGAAAAGGAAAAATTTGCCCAACTGAATGCAGATTTCCAGAGAACAGCAAGGAGAGATAAGGAGGCTTTCCTGAATGAACAATGCATGGCATCTGGCCCCATCACTCCTTGGCAAATAGAAGGGGAAGTTGTAGA
The DNA here is from genome assembly GCA_029375565.1 of Gekko gecko. Taxonomy (NCBI): domain Eukaryota; kingdom Metazoa; phylum Chordata; class Lepidosauria; order Squamata; family Gekkonidae; genus Gekko; species Gekko gecko. The sequence continues at coordinate 6,989 of JAPDNY010001638.1, read as the reverse complement.
AGTAGTGACAGACTTCACGTTCCTAGGATCCCAGCTCACTGCAGATGGTGACTGCAGCCATGAAATTAAAAGACGCCTGCTCCTTGGGAGGAAGCGATGGCAAACCTAAACAGCATGATAAAAAGCAGAGACATCACCTTGCCAACAAAAGTCCGCATGGTCAAAGCAATGGTATTCCCCGTAGTAATGTATGGCTGCAAGAGTTGGACTATAAGGAAGGCCGAGCGCCGAAGAATAGATTCTTTTGAACTCTGGTGCTGGAGAAGACTCTTGAGAGTCCCTTGGACTGCAAGGAGGTCAAATCAGTCAATCCTAAAGGAAATCAACCCTGACTGTTCCCTGGAAGGCCAGATCCTGAAGCTGAAGCTCAAATACTTTGGCCACCCAATGAGAAGGGAGCCCTCGCTGGAGAAGACCCTGATGCTGGGAAAGACTGAAGGTCAAAGAAGAAGGGGACGGCAAAGGATGAGATGGTTAGACAGTGTCATTGATGCAACGGACATGAAATTGAGCAAACTTCAGCAGACAGCGGAAGACAGGAGGGCCTGGCATAATCTGGTCCATGGGGTCGCGAAGAGTCGGACTCGACTGTGCAACTGAACAACAACAAGTACACAACACCATGAAAGAACAGCTCCGACAGAACTATGACTTGAACCAAGGCCATCCAGCAGCTGCACGTGGAGGAGTGGGGAATCAAACTTGGTTCTCCCAGATTAGAGTCCGCGCTCTTAACCACTACACCACCAGGTTCAAGCCCCCAGTGCCACCATGAAGAGTATTCTTTCTCAGCCTGGCCCACCTCACGGGGTTGTTGTGAGGGTCATATAAATGAGGGCCCACGCATGCCACTCTCCCCTAACCTTTTAAGCAGCAGCCTGGGAGGGTTTCCAACTCTGGCCTGGGAGATTCTTAGCGATTTGGGGGCAATGCCCGTGGGGGGGAGCAATTTGTAGAGGGGCATCTCCTAGAATCTGTGGTATAGTTTCCGCTATTAAGCTGCCATTTTGCTCCAGGGGGAACTGATCTGTGTAGTCTGCAGAGCCATCAGAATTCCATGAGGAGAAGGAGAAGAGAAGAGATTGGATTTATACCCCGCCCTTCGCTACCCGAAGGAGTCTCAGAGCGGCTTGCAAACTCCTTTCCCTTCCCCTCCCCACAACAGACACCCTGTGAGGGAGGCGGGGCTGAGAGAGCTCTTTTGAGAACTGCTTGTGAGAGAACAGCTCCGAGAGAACATGTGACAGACCCAAGGCCCCACCAGCAGCTGCATGCGGAGGAGTGGGGGAACCAAACCCGGTTCCCCCAGATTAGAGCCTGCGCTCCTAGCCACTCCACCAGACCGGCTCCCAGACCCTACCCGCAGGTTGGCAACCACCTAAGATGGGCGGGAGGGAAAACGCATCGGACAGAAAGATCTATGGCTTTTGTGTTGATTTGTTTTGACTGCCCTTTTAATATGTATATTTTGCACTCCTGGTTTGTGATTGGGATTTTAAAAAAACAACAATACTGTTTTAGCTGAGTGTTGTGAAGTCGTCCCCAGAATAGCTGATGGAGTCGGCGGGAGGCAAGTCTTTTCAATGCATAAATAATAAATCCATGAATTTGGGCTGGACGCTCGCGTCAGGCGGGCCCGAAGAGGCGTCCCCCTGTCGAGCAGTGCCCCTTTCCTCGGGCACCCCCCTCCGTTTGTGCACCTCGGTTCTTCAGCAGGTGCACGAACGGAGGGGGGGCAAGCCAGACCCCCTTGTTCCAGCAAAGAAAGTCCTGTTCCCCCTGCCGTGCCAGCTACCTCTCGCTCTCTCTGGCTAGCGGGGAGTCCTGCCAACTGGCTCGACGCTGCCGGCTGCCGTCTCGCCGGCCTGCTCCCTGCAGAGCCCGGTGGTTTCGGCAGGGCTGTGCCTCCATCTCTCTTCACACCTTGCTTGGCATTTCTTTGGATCCCTCGTGCCTGCCGCTGCCTGGGCAAGGCGCTGCCCCGCCTCACGAGCTCGGCCTGCAAAGGGTTAAGTCGCGCAGGGCTCGGCCTTCTGGGGCGATCTTGGGGGTTTAGACCCGGAGTGGCGCCGCTGAGGGTGGCACTGGGCGGAGGGGCCGCTGCCAGACGCTGGCCCTGAGTCCAAAAGGCCTTGGGACAAAGGGAGGCGATCGCTAGGGTTGCCAGCCTCCAGGTGTGGCCTGGAGATCTCCCGGAATCACAACTGGTCTCCAGGCAACAGAGAGGGAGAAAAACGGCTGCCATGGAGAATGGATTCGATGGCATTGGACTCCACTGAGGCCTTCCCCGTCCCCAAATCTCCAGGAATTTCCCCAAACCAGAGCTGGCAACTCGAGGCCAGAGGGCATTTGGGCCCAAATGCCCAGAGAAGACCGGGTCTTCTTGAAGGGGGGACTTTAGGGGCCACAGCTGCTCTCTCGCTCCCCTGACAAGCTCCCCTAAGCAAAATGTATTCATTACCTCAAGATGCTCAGGAAAGTGTACCTTGGTCTTCCCCTCTTCCATCTTACCCTCACCAGAACCCTGCAAGGGGGTTTTATGGATTCATACAGAGAGCCAGTTTGGTGTACTGGTTAGGAGTGCAGACTTTAATCTGGGAGAACCGGGTTTGATTCTCCACTTCTCCACATGCAGCTGCTGGTGTGGCCTTGGGTCAGTCACAAGTTCTCTTGGAGCTGTTCTCTCAAGGGCAGTCCATGAAAGAGCTCTCTCCGCCCCACTTACCTCACAGGGGTGTCTGTTGTGGGAAGGGAAAGGGAAAAGGAGATTGTGAGCTGCTCTGAGACGCCTTTGGGTAGTGAAGGGGTATAAATCCAATCTGTTCTTCATTTATAGCCCCTCTTTTGCCCCAACAGGGACCCCAAAATAGCTTACATCGTTTTGGTCTTCACCATTTTCTCCTCACCACAACCCTGCAAGGTAGGTATATTTATTTATTTCCCCAATGGGAGCACAAAGTGGCATCATTTTCCCCTGTTTTATCCTCACGAGGTACTCTTATCTACATATACCCCATGGGGGGGGGGCACCCTAAGTGGTGGGACAGCCGGCTGCCTGGTGACCATAGCTGGTGCACAGGGACATACAGAAGGAGACAGCCCTTCAAATATTTGGGCTCCCTCCAGGGGGAAAAAGAGCTTTAAAGGTCATCACCTTGATTTGAACTCGGCAACAGGGCTGTAGTCTCTTCCACCGTTTATTGCATCTATTATCTTGCTCTCCCTGCTCTGTCCTCTCCGTTGGTAATTCCATTTTCTGCAGCGTTGTTTACGATACGGCCGAGACTCCTCTTTCTTTTTGCCTTTTTGGTTTTGCATTGTTTTCTAATTTTTGTAACCCTAATCCTATTGAATCATTTATTGGGCGTCTCACACACTCTCTGATGGCATTGTTTTATATCGTGTAAATCCGCAGCGAGACAGGCAGGCGGTAAATAAATACAATAAATACGAGTTGCCGACCGTCAGCAGGAGGGTTTCAGCCAAGGAGCTGCCGATTCGACACGATCGGACTCGGTCCCCAAAGGGACGGGAGGTGATTTGCTCACTACAGATTGCTCTTCTCCAGGTTTATACTCTCTGGCCGGAAGAAAAATAAAAGGGGAAGAAACCCAGCTAGGGCTACAAAGTGGGAAGAAGAAGAAGAAGAAGAAGAAGAAGAAGAAGAAGAAGAAGAAGAAGAAGAAGAAGAAGAAGAAGAAGAAGAGGAGGAGGAGGAGGAGGAGGAGGAGGAGGAGGAGGAGGAGGAGGAAGAGGAGATTGGATGTATACCCTGTCCTTCACAACCTGAAGGAATCTCAGAGCGGCTTACAATCTCCTTTCCCTTCCCCTCCCCGCAACAGACACCCCGTGAGGGAGGTGAGGCTGAGAGAGCTCCGAGAGAACTGCCCTTGAGAGAACAGCTCTGAGAGAACTTGTGACTGACCCAAGGTAACACCAACAGCTGCATGAGGAAGAGTGGGGAATCAAACCTGGTTCTCCCAGATTAGAATCCGTGCTCCTAACCACTAAACCAAACTGGTACTCAGAAGGCTGAGTGTGACAAACTTAAAAATATAACAAAGGCACCTCGCAGTGTGTCTGTTGTGTGGTGGGGAAAGGAAAGGAGATTGTAAGCCGCTCTGAGACTCCTTTGGGTGGTGAAGGGCGAGGGTATCAATCCAAACTCATTCTCCTCCTCCTCCTCCTCTTCCTCGTCTTCTTCTTCTTCATTACAGGGTTTAACAATTAACAATCAAAAACAAGATCGGTACAAAAGAAAAGCTAAAATCCAACCCACAGAACTTGCACTTCAACTGAACACGAATCACATATGTGAATACCTCATAAGAAGCCACTAGATGAGATGCGTTTCGACTCACAGAGCCTTCACAGAGCTACCGCTAAACCAGGAGTCCCCGACCTTTTTGTGCCTGCAAGCACCTTTGGAATTTTGACACAGCGTGGTGAACTCAGCCACAAAATGGCTGCCCCAGGAGGCGGAGCCAGACACAAAATGGTTGCCGAAACTTACCTTCAGTCACACAGTGAAGATCCTTGTGTGATGGTGGGCAGCTGCTGACAGAACAATATTTCTACGAATCTGCACAGCCCATCAAATGGCCATTGGCCAATCAGAAGCCTTGATGGGCCAAAGTCCTACCTGGCCCCACCCACTTTCTAAAAAACACTTCACAGGCGCCAGGAAAGGTGCCCACAGACATCGTAAGAAGAGCCCTGCTGGATCAGACCAGTGGTCTGTCTAGTCCAGGATCCCAGCAACCAGTTCCTTTGGAGGGCCAACAACCGGGCAACAACAGAGGGCCAACCACAGAGCCCGCTTGTGAGGGAGGGCAGAATATAAATCAAATCTAATAAATAATAAATAGAGGCCGAGGTCTTCTCCTGATGTTGCTTCTTGGCACTGGGACTCAGCGGCTGATTACCCTCAGTCACCATGAGGTTGATTGCCCTCAGTCACCATGAGGTTGATTGTCCTCAGTTCGCCTCAGTCACCATGGCTGGTAGCCGCTGATAGACCTCTCATCCATGAATCCATCTAATCCCCTTTTAAAGCTGTTTATTCCTGTGGCCATCACTACATCCGCTGGCAGCAGATTCCACATTTGAGAGCCAGTTTGGTGTAGCAGTTAGGAGCGTGGACTCTAATGTGGGAGAACCGGGTTTGATTCCCCACTCCTCCTCCTCCACATGCAGCTGCCGGTGTGACCTTGGGTCAGTCACAAATTATTCCAGAGCTGTTCTCTCAAGAGCAGTTCTCAAGAGAGCTCTCTCAGCCCCACCTGCCTCGCAGGGTGTCTGTTGTGGGGAGGGGAAGGGGAAGGAGACTATAAGCTGCTTTGGGACTCCTTCGGGTAGTGAAGGGCGGGATATAAATCCAAACTCTTCTTCTTAATTGCTTTCTGTGTAAAGAAGTATTTCCTTTTGTCCGTCCTGAATCCACATTGGGGATTCCTGAACTAAACCATTCTGACGATGATACTAACAGTCTGTGCCGATGGAGAAGCCGTTGAGAGAACAGCTCTGAGAGAACTTGTAACTGACCCAAAGTCACACCAGCAGCTGCATGTTGGAGGAGTGGGGAATCAAACCCGGTTCTCCCAGATTAGAGTCCGCGCTCTTAACCATGACACCAAACTGGCTCTGATAGAGAGACAGATAAATAAGAGCAAGAGTCCACTATCACTTTAAAAACTAACGAAATTTGTGGCAGGGTATGAGCTTTTATAAGACCTCTGAAGAAGTGAGCGGTGACTCACAAAAACACATACCCTGCCACAAATTTCGTTAGTCTTTAAGGTGCTTTTTCTACTGCTACAGGCAGTGTAGTACCGGAGCATCCTCACACCAGTGTCCCCTCCTCACCACTCTTCCTGGGTCAACCCCCTCCTACAGGTCTCAAGAAGTTAAATCTCCGAATAGCACTCATGTTACCTTGTAATTTATTTATTACGTTTTTTAGCCAGACCTTCCTCCCAGGGACTCACAACGACCCTGTGAGGTAGGTTAGGCTGAGAGATTGTCACTGTCCCAAGGTCACCCAACAAGCTTTATGGCTTTGTGGGGCGCTGAAGCTGTGTCCCCCACACCTTAGTCCGGCACCCTAAGCCCTATACCACAGATATGCCTGCGCATGAACGCCAGTGTGCTGCCTAGCCTGCCGGTTTCCACATCACAGCTGATGAGGCTCCTTTTGGAAATGCCAAATAGGGTCTATTACAGGTCAGTTTACAGTAGAGTAAACTCATTCTGGAGACAGCAGGCAGAAAAGAGGGTCTTGAGCGACAGGTGCAAGGGGAGGGAAGCAATCCCCATTGTGAAAAACAGCACACCAAGAATGCAGCAAGTGCCTCGATTTCCACATGGGAAATTGAAGGAGGAGGGTGGCCGTCGCCCCTCTGTTTTCAGCACCTTGTCCTCATTTGGCCATTATTAGGCTAGGTGGCTTTCTTAACAATCAGGAGACCAAAAATCAAAGGCACAGATATAGAATGGGAGGGACTCGGCTTGACAGCATCTCATGTGAAAGGGATCTGGGTATTCTGGTTGATCACAAGCTCAACATGAGCCTGCAGTGTGATGTGGCTGTGAAGAAAGCTAATGCAACCTTAAGATGCATTAATAGAAGCATTGTGTCCAGATCACGGAGGTGGTAGTTCTGCTCTATTCTGCTATGGTCAGGCCTCACCTGGAGGACTGTGTCCGGTTTTGAACACCACATTTTAGGAAGGATGTTGACAAGCTCGAGTGTGTCCAGAAGAGGGCAACCAGGATGGTGACAGGGTTTGAATCCAAGTCTTATGAGGAAAGGCTGAAAGAGTTGGGTCTGTTTAGCCTGGGAAAGAGAAGGCTTAGAGGGGACATGATTACAGTCTCCAAGTATTTGAAGGGCTGTCATGTAGAAGATGGAGCAGATCTATTCTCTCTTGCTCCGGATTGCAAGACTAGATCTAATGGGTGGAAATTACAAGGAGTCTTTACCGGCTGGA